>JAPXFY010000045.1:0-55000 GCA_030674185.1 Monoplex corrugatus | reverse complement strand
CCGCTCACAGGCAATGATGGTGGTTATCCAGGACGAGGCCCAGCCAAACCCATACAAGCCGCTGAGATAGTTGTTCTTTATGAACATGAGCAGGGCTCCAAATAAAGGCTGATGAGTTAACTCAAGATAATCCGATCTGCATAGTTACAGAAGGCCTGCAGCATGTGGATCAAATCCACCAGTGACAGGAAGAACAGACACAGATTGATACGCTCTTTGATCCCATGCTTGTAGAAAATCACACAGCTCAGAATGTTACACGGAAAGCTAAAGAGAAACAATATAGGTAGAATCCACCATAGGCAATTCTCTCACACAGATCCGGCATCGTTCTGCTGATCAAGTTGTGAGGGTTATCCCATGGAATAAAGTCTGCTGTGAAATTCATTATGATGCATCCATCTGGGAAATCAAGTGGAATATCAGAAAAGTCACTATATTTCCTTGTTGAAGTAGTGTTCAACTTGGTGTCAGTAATATATGCATCCATGACATATAGGCGATTTTCTGACAATTAGGTGATTTCTCCTTTCTAATGTACTAACATTCAAACATGGAAGTTATAATAGTTTGTCTGCATGTAATGCTGAACTAGATACATTTCAGGCACTAATGACTATCGTGTTATCAGATTTCCAGTACTGTCAGGTAGTTCAAATGCCTTCTTTCTTATTGCCAGTTCCCACCCACGACTCTTCGTCCGAAGTCTGCTCCAGACAAACACAGTGACGTGTATCCAACGTCTCTGATTGTCACGTTGTATATTTCTATAATGATATAGTCAAAGAAATGTATGACACACGCACAAAACGTTACAGTTACAGTATACTATCAAGAAGAGTGCATAACGGCAAAAGCAGCATCATTATCACTAACTACATACCAATACTGTCATCAATACTGCACTTATAACGATTCTGTTCATACCTTTCTCACTACATACAATTTCTCACATGATATTATGTTGTTTGTGGAGGAAAGATTCATGAAGATGGGAAATGAAGACGATGTATCACACTGGACGAAGGTGACAACAGACCGTCAGCAAACTACTGCGTTAAATCTTAAAAAAAACCCACCAAAATCGCAACATGGAATGTTTGGACATTGTTGCAAAAAGGTAAATTAGACAACGTCAAAATGGAAATGGAAAGGCTCAACATTAATATTTTAGGAGTAGGGAAAGTGAGATGGAAGGGACAGGCATGATGACATCAGGAGAATACACAGTGATATAATCTGGTGGAACTCACATGAAAGAGGAGTAGGCATCATAATTGACAGGGACAAATCAAAAGCAGTTAGGGGATATTGGGCTGTGTCCGACAGACTTTTGCTGATTAAATTGGATGGCAGGCCATTTGATATCAACATCATTCAGGTGTATGCACCAACATCCGCAAGTACTCAGGAAGACATTGACAACTTCTACGAAATAATAGAGATGGCCAAGGCCCAATGTAAATCACAAGAAGTTACAATAATAATGGGAAATTTTGATGCTAAAGTGAGAAAGGATAGCATGGACGATATAGTTGGACCTCATTGCCTTGGTACACAAAATGAAAGGGGAGGGAAACTAGTGGAATGGGCACAGATGAATGAGTTCATAGTAGGAAACACTTGGTTTGAGCAGCTTAATAGAGGAAAATTGACTTAGATGAGTCCAAGAGATAATACCAAAAATCAGATTGACTACATCCTGATCAATAAATGAAATTCTTTACTGACAGCAAAAACACTACCAGGCACAGCCTACAACAGAGACCACAATCCTGTAATGGGAAGATTTAGGCTGAAATTAAAGAAAAGGAAACAGACCAAAAGTAACATCAAACTAAATCTTGGACTCTTCCTAGTAGAAACACCTGGTTTGAACAGCTCATGGAAGAAAATAGACTTAGATGAGTCCAGGAGATAATACACACACACACACACACACACACACACACACACACACACACACACACACACACACACACACACACACACACACACACACACACACACACAACACAACACACACACAACACACACACACGACAAAAACAACAAACACACAACACACACAAAACACACACACACACAAACACACACACACACACACACACACACACACACACACACACACACACACACAACCACAAGAATAATGGAAAAATGTAACAAAATAACCCTTACAACATGTTCGGTTCACACAGAAGCTTGTCACATGTACCAATACCATTTTTCACATCCTATTCCACAACAAGTCGGACCTGTATGCCTTTTTGGTCTGCGCTCGTTAAAGATCCCAAGGCAGTTGATAATCATGAAGAGTAGGACATTCGCCTGGTGGCCTGGTATAAAACATTGGCTGAATTAGAGTTGATTTCTCAAGTCCCTCCCCTTGAAGCCAATTAGCCGTCTTGCCTTTCTGAAGTCTAGGTAAAACAACAACAACAACAACAAAAAACAAAACAAAATACACAAACAAACAAAAAACCAAAACCAACAACAAACCACAACCAACCAAACCAAACCAACCACCAACCAACCAACCAACCAACCAAACAAACAAACAAACAAACAAACAACAACAACAACCAACCTTTGGTGATGCTGCATTGAGCGAGTGCTCTCAAAGCGGAGAGCAGCCCGAGTTTGACTGTGACAAAAGAAGTGAATATGCATATATGAATATGAATCTTGTTGCATTAGTGCATAATTCCATTTCGAAAATTTCTTGTAGTTTAAAGAAACTACATGTTCTGTGAGTTGTGCATATGTCGACATGTCTATATGGTGTATGCTTCTAGTAACCAATGCCTGCGACCTTGAGTTCTGCTTCTGCCGGTCCCACTTCCATTGAATACCTATTGTTCTGCGTTTGTCTGCCACTGCCTCTTGGTCAATATTCCATAGGCAAGATGGCTTCGGAGATGTTCAGCACCACCTCAGCATCAAGAGATCTATTGCTACTCACTGTTTTGCCCAAGTAATACAATTTGTTGACGGTTTTGGTTACTTGTTTGTCCATAAAAATCAGAGCTAGATGAAGAGTCAGAAGCCCGAGAGTGTTTGTTGAAACATAGCCTGTATCTTCTGATGTGTGGAGAACAACACCCATTTGACGGTTTTGAGCCCCGGGGTTTCGGCATGGAGTCTCCGTCTGTTTGAGAGTTTTCCATCTGAGCAGAATTTGGTATATACACCCCTGTCAAACTGTTTGAATGCATCAATCAGTATTGTTGGCGTGTCTGTTTTCCTGACCAGCACAGATAACCTTTTTGAAACATGAAGGGTATGTGAGATCTGCGTACTGACGATCGAAATTACAGGATTGCACTGCCTATCACGTGTAAAACGGCCTCAGCAGGTCTAGCTTTGTTGTTCAGAGAATCCGTCCCCTATCCTTAGGTTGAAGAACCTTCTTCAGAGGCACAGGTTCATTTACCCAAGGCTGGGTGCCTTTGGGGCTTCTAAATCAAAGTTGCTGCTCTTCTAGATGGACTGCCTTGACGGGCTAACAAAGTCAAACAACTCGGGTTTACCTGTGCCTATGTGTGTGTATTTTTGCGTGATTTTGCACGGGGATTGTGAACAGCTCTGTGAACTTGTGTTTGTGGCCTAAGATATGTTTTATGTGGGTCTGGTGTATGTAGAATTTTGTGTTGTCAAGAACCAGACCCCCAGCTATGGGCAAATAGCACCACTGCTTTGTGGCTCTCTTGAAAGAGAGCAAGTAAACGCTGACAGAAAATCACCACTACCCTGTGGTTATCTTAGAAGCGACAATGCTAAAAGAGTAAACCCAGAGAGAAAATCAGCTCCCACTGCCTTGAAGGTAGTCGTGGGAACGACAAAGCTGTCAGAGAGTCTGTACAAAAACCGAATGGAAGGCAACCGAAAACCACCATCATATCCTCCCAAGTAAATCATGGCCAGACACAATACAAGAATCAAGAATAGCGTTAATAGGGGCTGCACTTGAACACCTTCGTCCGGTAGGATAGGGGAAGTCACGCTGAGCAGGTGACACCAGACTGTCATCAAATTATTGCAATCAGATTAAAAAATATAAAAACAGCAACAAGGATGCTAGAACAATACTCAAAAATGGGAAAACTAGAAATGTCAAGACAGAAATGCAAAGACTGAACATCAATATCTTAGGACTAGGAGAGGTGAGGTGGAAGGGAGCAGACTTGTTAACGTCAGAGAAGCATAAAATTACATATTCTGGTAGGGACACATGAAAGAGGGGTAGGCATCATGTTAAGTCCAAGTCTATCAAAGGATACTGCGCTATATCAGACATCGTTTTACTGGCAAGATTGGAGGAGAAGCATTTGATGTCAACATCGTCCAAAATATGTACCAACATCCGCAAGTACTGAAGAAGAAATCACAACTCCTATTAGAATTAGAGACGTCAGACCAATGTAAATCCAGGACATTACAACAATAATGGGAAACATTCAATGCTGAAGCGGACAGGAAAAAGTAGATGACATAGTTGGACCACATGGCCATGGCAAGGAAATGAAAGGGATGAGAAACTTGTTGAGTGGACACAAGTAAATGAATTCATAATAAGAAACAATTGGTTTGAGCAATCTCATAGAAGAAAATGGACATAAGTGAATCCATGAGACAGCCCGAAAAGTCAAATTTATTACACACTCATAAATAAAAAAATTGAAATTCCTAACTGATAGCAAAAACATTATCAGGCACAAACTGCAACAGTAACCATCATTCTGTAATGGGAAAATTTAGGCTGAAACTTAAGAGAGGAAACCAAAACAAAACTAACATCAGACTAAATCTTGGGTTCTTAATGTCAATCAACTCGTGCAAAATTTAATGTATATGTTCAGAACAAATTTAGTGCTCCGGAGAATGATGGGAGCAATGAACAAATTTGAAAAAATCGATAAAAAAAGCTTGTAACAAGTCCCTAGAGCTGACAGAAAAGCAAAGAAAAACTGGATGACAAAAGAAGTTTTAGGCTTGATGGATGGAGAAAGGAAGGAAAAGGAAAAAGACAATGAAGAATACAAATAAATAAATAAGAAAATCAGAAATGATGCAATGAAGCAGAGGAAGCTTGGCTAGAAACAAGGTGCAAAGAAGTAGAAGACCGACATAAAACGGACCCTATGTCAGTGTACAGAAACATTGAAGAAATTACCCACAGGAAAAATGACATGCACATCAACTGGCTGCTTAAAATCAAAAGGCCATGCTATGATTATGGAAAAGGGCAAAATGTAAGTAGATGGAAAGAGTACGTTGAAGACCTTTTAGACAATGACAGAAAGGAGGAACACATCATAAGAAAGAACGTTGAAGGACCACCAATAATGAAAGATGAAGATAGAGCAGCGTTCAACAAGATGAAACAGGAAAAAGTCCTGGGACCAGACAATATTATTATAGAAATATTGAGGCTCTAGATGAATTTGATATTGAAAAATAACAATCCCCCTAAATGAAATTTACGACACCGGAAGAATCCCTAAAGATATGTCAAAATCAGTGTCCATTATTTCTTCTTTTGTTTCAGAAAATTCCGTTTTCAACCATTTTCAGTTCTCAAAATACTCAACATAGTATAAACGACGTAAGAGTAAGAAGTGTGACCATACATATTACCTGTATATATATATAGCATTTTTAGCATTTTCAGCATAAATTACTCAAAATCGAATGGACAAAAGCCAAAGACAATATAAAAAATCTTCGTGAAAGGTTAAATGAGAAAAGGCAATCACTAAAAGCAGTGATTCCACGTGATATTATTCCGCCAATTGTTGTGTACACCAGAGCAGAAAGAATAGATCATCGCCACATGCAGTTAATGAAACATGAGAAAAAGTTAAAAACCCTTTCAGAAGAATAAGAACGACCTTTATTCAGTGTTGAGAGTACTGTGATGACATGTGAGTTGGACTTTAAACCACCATCCTACGTGATGGAAACCTTATCATTGGGACCAAAAAATGCCGTGCTAGATCGAGTCAAACCTAAAGATATATTGGCTGAACTGGATTATCTGTTGAACCAATGCAAAGCAAGATGAGCTTCTGAAGAAATCATCACATATATCAACATCAAAACCCTCCATTATATTAAAAAGTGCAAGAAAATGAAGAATTCTAGATGTATTGATATGACCAGGAAGTATCTAAAAGAGCACGATCTCCTTGCAGTGCCGTTCGATAAAGGTGTGGGTATTTGTTTGATGAAGCGTGAAAAGTATAATGGCAAGATGGACACTTTCATTGCATTACCACAGTTTCAGAAGATCAATAAGAAACGAAAAAATGAGAAAAATCCAGTCCTGAAAGAACATGATAGAATCATAGAGCAACTGAAGAAACTGAGAGCAGAAGGAAAAATCGATGAACTGTTATACGATCAGTTAAAACCTATGGGAAATCAGCCTCCGCGTTTGTATGGACTTGCAAAAGTACACAAACCAAATGTGCCTGTAAGACCGGTCCTGTCGATGCCAGGATTAGCATATCACAACACTGTGTTGAAGGTAGCAGAGTGGCTGTCGAGTGTTCCCGAGTCTGGTATAAACTGTTTGACGACTGAAGTGGTGGAGAAAATAAAGTCAACTCCCCTTTATCAAGATGAAGGAATTGGTAAGTTTTGATGTGTCGTCACTATACACAAACGTACCAGTATTGGAGGCATTCCACAGATGTACTGATCTACTGTACAATGGCAAAAATAAAGCACCATCTACGTATTGATCGGCTTACGTTCATAGAACTAGCGAAAATCGCCTCGTGTGATGTCATCCTGTCCACACATGACGGTTTTTACAAACAAATTGACGGTCTTGTGATGGGAAGCCCGTCAGCGCCTCACTTGGCCAATGGCTGGATGAGCCAGCTCGATGAAGAACTCAAAGGTGATAAAAATTGTATACTAGATAATTATATGGACGACATTTTGTGTGAATCAAAGCGTGGAGAAATAGATTCCAAACTGGCATACATCAATAAAATACACCCATGTCTTAAATCCACATGTGAGTGTAAAGAAAATGGGAGGATTTTGTTTCTTGATATTTTGATAACAATGAAAATGGTGCTTTGTCATCAACTTGGTATAATAAGCCAATGGATACAGGATTGGTCATGAACTTTCATGCATTGGCGCCAAAACGGTACAAGAGACTGGTGGTGTCTGGATTTGTGTATAGAATCTGGAGAGCTTGCAGCACTTGAATGAATTTTCGTCATTCCCTACAATGAGCAAAGCGGATTCTTGAGCGAAACCAGTACCCTCCGATTTTTAACAGAACTAATGTGTCCATAGGATAAGGACAGTGTGCAAAAGGATAAAACGGTGAAAGATATGATTCCTATGAGGCTGCACTATAGAGGAAAGGTAACGGAGGATTATATTCGTTCACTTCATCGACTAGATGCCCCATTTAAGATTGTGATGACGATCAGAAAATTGAAAACCGTCCTTCCGTCGCTAAAGCCACCGGTGGAGAAGTGCTTGAGAAGTGGAGTTGTCTATAAAATCAACTGTCCACGATGTAACGCGTGCTATGTCGGCCAAACCAGACGACATTTGCAATCTCGCTTTAAAGAGCACGTCAAAAACAGTGGGCCAATAAAAACACATATGGACCAATGTGGAGTGAAGACGATGGACGTGAATGATGTCACGATATCAGACGCAACAACCTGGGGAGAAACATTTTTGATGACGCTTGAAGCATTGCATATAAGAGAATTGGGACCTGTGATCAACACCAGAGATGAGTATCGAAGCCGACAGCTGTAATCATTTTGTATGATGGCTTCACATTCTAATGTTGTACGTGTTTAATGCTGATTTCTGTTATTTGGTTTGATTACATTTGTGTTATTTTCTCCTTTTCCAGAATTCTGATGATGAGCGAAAAGCTCGAAAAATTTCAGAAGAATTTGAAACAGGGTTTGCCAATACAACATAACGTGTATGAATATATATATACATATATATATATATATTGTGTGTGTGTTGTGTGTGTGTGTCTGTCTGTCTGTCTGTCTGTCTGTGTGTGTGTGTCTGTCTGTCTGTCTCTGTGTGTGTGTCTGTGTATCAGAACAAGCTGTGCATCATAACAGGTGCTCTTGCACTCCATCCAAATGACTCAGTAGAGAAGCAAAGCCTCCTCTTGTAGGTGGCCTTGTGGTATCAGTAAGGTCAAGACATCATAGGACCACATAGGAAGCAGACTTTGTGCTGTTGTCTGGTCACTTTAATAAAATTGCTGACTAGTTTTGACAGAAAAAAAAAATGATCATAGCCTTTCTCCATATTAATCTGTCAGATATTGACCATAATACTCTCACTGGGCGTTAACGTCGTTAAAATAAAATGAAAGTTTAAATCAAATTGACACACGATTTCACACGGGAACATTCTGGATGATCATGTATCAGTGCTATGGCTAATTATAGCCTGGTTTTGTAGCTATCTATAGCATGACTTGCATCATCATCATAGCCAGTGCGGCGCCTGTGCATGCTCAAAGTGTGGACACACCATTGTCTGGGAGGTTTGGTCCTGACGTACTGGCGACAAGTGCACTGCTATTACCTATTGTTTGTTTGCCCACGTACTGTAAGCGATGTGGACTGTAGCAGTTTGCTACAAGTTCTGTTCAGTTGAAATGTAACATGTGTAACAACAAGCTGTATAATGATCCCTCAAAAAGTGCCATAATGAATTACTCAAAGTTTGTTGTCCCACCTTCAGAACACATGTAGATCTACTCATATAGATCTGTTCATTGTTTAAACAGCTATGACAACAGAGTTCTAAATGCACAATGTATTTCCTAGATTTTTGGAATGTTCAATGCACAGCTATGGATGCCAGGGCTGTAAGATAAAAGTAAGATAACTTCCTGTCTAAGGAGTTCAGATCTAAACAAACACATATCACTGTGTTGTCTTTGAATACACTTGTAGGTAAATGAGAAAGATTGCAACAGAACAAGGCACTCTGTTACATATGTATATGCATGTGTGTGTGTGTGTGTTTTGTGTGTGTGTGTGTGTGTGTGTGTGTGTATGTGTGTGTGTGTGTGTGTGTGTGTGTGTGTTTGTGTGTGTGAGTGTGTGTGTGTGTGTGTGTGTGTGTGTGTGTGTGTGTGTGTGTGTGTGTATGCGTGTGTGTGTGTGATGGAGGAAACCAGAGTTGGTTAAGGGTTTTAGGGGATGTAGTTGTGCAAGATCAGAGGCAGATTGAAGACTCTTCTACTTAAACACACATAAAGCCAGGATGGTGGTTCCCAACCTTTATTTACATGTGTACGAGTTCTCACCAAAGTACATCTTCATAAGAAGAAGAGACTAAGAAGACATTAAAGAAGAAGGCAAAGAAGAAGACAGTGCTGCAGTGACAGCAGTGTAACACAGTGTGAGGTCGGTCACTTCTGGTGAGAGTGGCAGCAAGAGACAGGATGTGCTATGGCGCGCCTTGTCAATTTATATTCTTTGGGAACACAGCGCAATGGTCATACTATCAATACTATGAAATAATAAGGTCTGATTGGTTATTATCACCTACACAATAAACACTTGGTATGTGCCGAAAGTTGAGTTTGATAGAAAGGAATAGAATTTATTCGTGGGTTGTAATTAGCGCAGCGCCTCGGGATACAAGCCATTGTCTGAGTTTCGGCCGGCGACCACATACGGGCGATTTCACAGCATTTGTTTGACAATGTACACACGGCGGTGTGGAATAAAGACAGTTCGCTCTGGGTTCTATACAACCGTAACACAACCTGTGGTCATTGTCTGGGTGTTTCAGCTGGTGGCTACGTACTGGCGATTACACAGCAAATACCTAAGGTGGTGTGGAATAAAGATAGTTCCTCAAGGTTCTGTAGGACTACAACGTAATACTGTGTGTAACAGATTGAAGATTGGGACCATAATGACGACAGTGTTCGTAGGCCCAGCTTTAGAATGCATGTACACATTGTAAATCTGCTCATTGTTTAGATATGACAGCAGAGTCTTTTATGCGTAATGTATTGGTTAGATTTTTCGAATGTTCATTGCGTAGCTATGGATGGGCAGAGGCTGTAAAATAAAAGTACAATTTAGCTGAGAGAACAAAATGCGTTTTTGATCTAGACAAGCACACTACATTGTCGTAGATAATGAGAAAAGATCGTAACAGAGCAAGGCACTTTGTTACATATGCATATATCTGTGTGTGTGTGTATGTTGTGTTGTGTGTGTGTGTGATGTGTGTGTGTGTTGTGTGTGAGTGTGTGTGTTGTTGTGTGATTGTCTCTGGCACTATCTATCTATCTATCTATCTATCTATCTATCCATCTATCTATCTATATATTATATATATATCTATCTATCTAATCTATATTATCTATCAATCTCTCTATCCCTCTTTCTATCTATCTGTCTGTCTGTCTGTCTAACTACCTGTCTGTCTATCTAGCTATCATGTATTTATGTGTTTGTGTGATATAAGTTTATGTACGGTAAAGCAATGTTCCTGTTGACCTTGCTGGATTGCCTTTTTGATTCCTTTGGCATCCTCTTCTTTCTTAATTTCTTGTGTTATGCTTCTTTTTTCTACATTGCCTGTGACCACCATTCCATTGTAGTTGATCGTGGTTTGGTTTGCAGGGTCCCATTATATCTCTTTAACGCGTCCACCATCACCCAAACTTTCATTTTTCTGCCAGTCTCCAGCTGGGCTTGACAGTCTTGCAGTATTGTTTCCTGAGTTTTTAAGCTTCCTTAAAAGCATGACCTATTCCACACTGGTCTGCTCAATGATGGGTTTCAGGGTAACTTCAGTTTTACTTCAGTTTACTTCAGTTTTACAGACGAGCCCAATTTTGGGGGGCCTCAGTACCTGGCCTGCTCACGAGTTTATGTGTGGGCTTAAGGCATCTGTGACAGTAGCGCATATGGAATTCATTCCGAGCGTGGAGACGTCATCTTGAGAAACTGGAACTGAAACTGAAACTCACATTTACTCGGTGACCATAGATTGCTATGCCAGTGAAAACCAAGTAAGACACCGAGTTATGTCCTCATTAACTTGTTGATTTGAGCATTTATTAATTGTACTATCCTAGTGTCGAAATTGTATAATGATAGAGGCCCTAAACGCTTTGGAATCAGTGTTAAACGCAGGCAAAATACTGTTTATTTGCCAGACAGTTCACATTGGTCTACTACTTGCACGATTTCTTCTATCATGTGCTTGGTTTCGTTTCTTTTACATGTCTTTTAGGGAATGATCATACCACCTTACAAAGCTCTTGACTGGTTCTTCTGTCACTGTTGGAATGATCTGGATGACTATAGTAAACGTTACTGTTTCTGTGTTAATTCGTTCCGCGTGAGAGGCTCTGTGATTTGTTTTGTTTGAAACTGGTTAAGGCAACTGGCTCGTCTTACTGCTTCCGTACTTTATGTTTTTCATTGACCTTTGTGAAGAAGACTGTTTTCATCGATGTCGTCTAAGTGATGCCTCGCTCTGAGGTCTGGAATGTTTTCCTGAAATGCTGTTGCAGAGCTTCGCTGTCCACTGTGAATGTCATGGACACTGGCTACTCGAATAGTTTCCTGGCAAACTGGAAAAAATCTGAAAAAAACCAGACTTTTACTCCTTTTCTTCTTTTCTGATTTCATTTTGCTGAGGGCACTGTGGACCACTTTGAGGTGTTTCCATATTTTCTCTAACCTCGCTTCTCAAGTTCAGACACAGGCTTCATTTGTTTCATGAGATTCTCTTTTCCCTTCTGGATGTTAGCCATCTCTCATTAACGTTTATGTTTTAAGGAGTGTTTTGTCCTTTGGCTGTTTCACACCATAGGCGTTTCTGAAGATTGTATGCACACACACTATCTCTGAATGTGGTCAGTTGTGGTCCAGTGCGCTGTCAGTTTGTGTTTCAGGATTCTGTCAGTTTGTGTTCCATGTTGTAGACACAGAAGAATCCCATTCGTTCTGTATTCATAATCCTTTCTGGATTTCTACTCGTGAACGAGTTGGCACCGATATACTGAATGGCTGTGCTGGTCAACTCAAAAGGCAAAACTCATTCCTGAAGGCTAGATTATTTGTCCAACATGTGCATGTGCTGGATTCCACAAATCAGAGGTTTGTTAAAACAGATCGAGCACGTAAGGTAAAGCATGTTACAAATCTGTACCCGTTAATCATAAAATGTAAATAATTCCATACTTGTAATGTTTGCAAACTTCACTATTTGTAGAAAATGACAATGTCTCAAACCTGTTCACTACTTTTGGCGTTTTTAACCATTTCATAAAATATGCATGGTTTCATTGTGTCAGACTAGAGGTGTTTCCATCGACTCACATATAAACTGCTTTGAAAAGAATGTGATTCAGTTAACAATAAATGGCGAACAGTCGGAGTTTGATGTAAAGACAAACAGCAGTCACAAACTACCTGTAACGTGTGTACAGTTGCAAGCGGACAATCGGAAATCTTCAACAACTAACGTGAAATGCATTTGTGTTGAAATATGTAACATTGGAATTCTGTGCAGTAATATTGATTTTTCTTGAACAAAGCACAATAGGCAACGGACTACAATTACCGCACATTATCATTTATTTGATTCAATAACAATGTTAATTATAGCTTTTCTTCTCTCTGAACTTGAGTAGATACAATTATTTATAATTGTAGTTTCTCCCTAAAGCAGTTTTTTTTTCTGTGTTATCCGTCTGTACACACACACACACACACACACACACACACACACACACACACACACACACACACACACACACACACACACACACATACTCACACACACGCACATACACATGCACACACATACGCACACACATAAACACACAAACACACACACACACACACATACACACACAGGTGCGCACGCACAAACGCACACACACACGCACACACGCGTGCATCTGAAGGGTTTTTATTTTCTGCACAAAGAACATGAGTGTATGTTTCCGGAGAACGCCATTCCGCGCAGCAGCATATCAGTCTTCACATGCTGTCTGTCTGTTTGTCTGTCTGTCTGTCTGTCTGTCTGTCTGTCTGTCTGTCTGTTCTGTACAAAGACACACACGCACACATACACAAACACACACACACTGATGCACACGCACGCGTGCGCGCGTGTGTATGCACGTATACCATTTATATACATGTCTCACATACACACACACACACACACACACACACACACACACACACACACATACAGGAGCTCATACATTGTTATTTCCAGTGCACAAAACACGAAGGATCCTGCATGGTTAGGACGAAGGCAGACTTGCCCTATATCTTTGTCTCTGTCATCCAGGAGCTTAACATAACAACATGGACAGAACTGTAACGTGCGATGGCCTTTGCTCGGTTTGGCTACAGGGCAGGCCTGCAAGTTTAAGTCCGCTTGGAAATTCACGGTAGACATGGGCAAACATTCCCGCAATGAACACATTGACTTTTAATGGACAGCCCACGACCGTTATTCTTTGATACAGTGGAAGATACAGTAGGCCTACTTGTTAAACTTCTTTTGGTAGCATTCATTATTGAATACATCAAAGGTACTGCCATCTTTACAAGTAAAACAGTTGTTTTGTCAATCACACACGTATCTGACCTTGTGTGCACGACAACTTCAAACGGAGCAATTGTATTGTCGTCAAACTGTGAGGGTTTAATGACTGTCTTTCAGTGTGCATGGACCTTGCTTCGTGTCACTGAATGCATTTGCTTTGATGGTTAGTACTCTGTTGTGGCAGTTCTGGATAGGGTTCTTGTTCTCTCTGTAACCGTTCAGCCAGTGACTGACTGTTTTTATACAGAAAGCCACATCTACCTCTGGGTACTATAGGTGTGTAGCTGTGCATTACACTCAAGTGGCTGCAGTCTTGCTTTCACCACAAAGTTGATAAGTGCGTCATTCAGGTGTAGGTTGGTCAGGTGGTAGGAGGACAGGGAGTACTTGACGTTGTCGATGCTTGCCAAACACGTGAACAAACATACACACGAACGCACGTGCGCACCCACATGTGCACGTACGTACACATACCCATTGTCTCTGTCATCCAGGAGCTTAACATAACAACATGGACAGAACTGTAACGTGCGATGGCCTTTGCTCGGTTTGGCTACAGGGTCTTCCAATGCATGCCTCTTGTCTTCGCACATACAACGCGATCAAATTATTGCCACTTGATGAACAAAGGAAAGTCGCTTCCACTAAATTTCTGTTAAGAAACACCACCATAGAAAACAACATTGAAACAGAGACAAAAATAAGATCAGACTCCGACTTTCCAAAAAGAGCTAAATCAATATCCTAACAGGTCACACTAGCAACATATACAACTGATGTTATGAAAGGCTCTGGAATAGATCTAGAAGCAGATCCTGTCACTTCAAGACCTTCCTTTTCACCTGTACCCAGTTGGGAACTTCAAAGAGCATGTTTTGACATATGTCACACTGACTTAAAAAAAAGAAGATAATATCAACTTACTGGCAAGTCAAGTTAAATGTCATATAGAAGATTTTTATTCCGATCACTTGAAAGTTTACACTGATGGATCAATAATTGAAAGACAAGCAGGGTCAGCGTTTTTAATATCTGCTCTCAAAATTGAGAAATCCTTCTATATAGGACTTAATAAATCTGTCTTTACCAATGAACTCTTTGCAATCTTAATGGCTTTGAATTATATGATAAATTTTCCTAGGACACTTCCCAAGATACTTTTTTGCGTTGATTCAAAATCTGTACTTCAAGCTCTTGAATTATCAAAATTACAAACAAGATCTGAAATGATATTGGAAATTACTCACTTGATTAATAGTTTTTCCTTAAGAGGCATTGATATTACTTTCTGCTGGATACCATCTCACAGTTCTTTTCAATATAACGATATGGTTGATAGGGCTGCCAAACGGGGGGCAAAGAGCTCCCCAGATTCAAATAGTGTACAACTTTCCCTCTCATTGCATGAGTGTTATACCTTAGTGGACTCCTATGTATGGAAGCAGTTTCAAGATAAACAGAAAAAGTATGAAAACTGTTATATGAACTTTGAAATTAGCAAAACTCTTAAGCAGTTTCCTGCCAGCAGAAGTATACAATCCCTTATGTATAGGTGGAAACTTGATGCATTTAAAACAAAATACACCAGGAATATAGTATGTCTGTGTGGAAAAAAGATAACACATAGTCATATTCCTTCATGCGTTCGGGTGAAAAAACATATTCCTGCACTATCTAAGAGTAAGACAGTTTCTGATGTATTTGCCTCACCATCCTTAACATATGAATTTTTTGTTAGCCTGTCAAAAAGTCCTATAGCAAATTATCTTTAACACGCCGTTATTTCACATGTTCAATGTTATGGTTAGCCAATTTTATTGTTTCAATCGTTAATTATAACGTCTTGTGATTTTGTTCCTTCTCGTCTTCGGCACAGTTGTTTTCTGGTTCATTTCTTTTTCATGAAGATTAACCATTTCCAAGTATACTCTTCACTCCTCATGAATTTTTTTTTTTTTTTTTTTTTTTTTTGATAAAATCACTTAAGTGAATAGACATTAAATGAAAGACCACCACACATACCCATACTTACACGCACACACACACACATACACAAACAACCACACACACACACACAAATGCACACACAAACACATACATACACACTGAACACACACACACACTCACACACACACACACACTCACACACACACAAAACACACACTGAACACACACTGAACACACACACACAAACACACACAAACACACACACACACACACACACACACACACACACACACACACACACACACACACACACACACACACACACATAGACACACTGAAAACAGATAAACTGTGTCACTAGATAAATGTCAGTTTTGTCAGCTGTATTTGCTATGGTTGTACGATACTAATCGTATCGAGTAATTTCAGAAGCGTTGCTGTTCAGTTGCTGATGATGATTGTTGCTGCCTACACAAGGCTATCTGCACAGCTACTGATGATTACCTCTTAGTACAGTAAAGGTCGACAGGTCTTGTGTCGACTTTGAATATGACTGCATTCTATCCAGGTCTCTGTCTAACTGAAAGGATTCCTACCAAAAGGTAATTGTGGGTTATACAGCACCCAGTCTTTTGACAGGATTCTTACCAAAAACAACAACAATTTCTCCACACTCAGTCTTTTGACAGGATTCATATCACTGGATGTGCAGCTGTGGGCACTGTGACAATGATTTTGTCAGTGTGTAACGACACTTCCACTATCCATCTTAAGCTCGGGTTCCTGCATTCGCTTCCTACACGGTTGTCAGAGGTCTTCCTCGATCACCACATGACTGTTTTTGATATCAGTCTTGTATAGAACTATTCTATAAACTCATTCGAAGTCACTAAGCATAACGCATAGAGGACTCAGAGTGTAAAACATACAGAAGCACTTGTTTATTGCACATACATACATACATCAGAATACGTACATTCAGACACAGACTTCAACAAATGCATCTTAACTCTTCGGAGACGTAACAGCGAATATTCCGTTGTATCAGGTCAAACATTAGAGACGTGACAACGGACATTCCGCTGCAGCTGGCCAAACCATTAGAGACGTGATAGCGGATATTCCGCTGCGGTTTTTAAAAATAGATACAAGCCGGTCACTGGTCTAGGGGAACTAACTACACATATAGGAACTCTCTTTGGTATCTTCTGAAGTGTTTGTTACTTCCCTTGCATCGATTTTATCCCGATTAGTTACAGTTTTTGCCTTTATCCAAACCAACCGGAGTGACTGTCCTTGCACCAAAATGGGGACATTTAGGCCTTCTTCTTCTTCTTCAAAGGATCGTCATAATCACTTTGCTGCTTCACCTGTGTGAAAACAAAGCTGTGTTTGTTCTTTTATATCTTCTGGTCATACCAAGGACTTGTGATTACCTGGATTTCTGGATTACCTGGTCAAGAATGGGTGTTTTACTGACTTTATGTGTTGGATTACTGTCAATCAAAAACTTCTTTCCCAGAGCCAAAACCCTACCCCATTTCACCTTCTAGGAAGGTAAGTAGAATAGATGTATTGTCCTTGTATGTAGCTTCAGCTCAAAGAGCGTAAATTGAATTTTATTTTGATATAAAATATGTTCTTGTGCATAAAATCTGTATTTTTGAGAATTTTTTTTAAAAAAACCAAAATCGTGCGTCTCCTGGGTTGTGGCAGGTCCCGTTGATCGCGAGGTTGTGCGAGGCAAATATATTACGTCTTCAAAGAGTTAACAATCTCTGGCCATGCATAGACATACTTATGCCCATAAACGTACGCATGCATGGCTATTTACATGATGCCCCGTGACCAGTAGTATAGAAGTAGAGGTACGTATTGGTGGATGTACAATGATGATATTAACAATGGAAGGCCTAGGTGAACAGAATAAGTCTTCACTGTGACTAACAACTTGATGGAAGACCTGGGAGAACAGAATAAGTCTTCACTGTGACTAACAACTTGATGGAAGGCCTAGGTGAACAGAATAAGTCTTCACTATGACTAAAAATTTGATGGAAGGCCTAGGTGAACAGAATAAGTCTTCACTGTGACTAAAAACCTGATGGAAGGCCTAGGTGAACAGAATAAATCTTCACTGTGACTAACAACTTGATGGAAGGCCTAGGTGAACAGAATAAGTCTTCACTGTGACTAAAAATTTGATGGAAGGCCTAGGTGAACAGAATAAGTCTTCACTGTGACTAAAAACTTGATGGAAGGCCTAGGTGAACAGAATAAGTCTTCACTGTGACTAAAACCTTGATGGAAGGCCTAGGTGTTCCTTTGCACATATTCCAGCTAGCTATACAAAGAACTGGAGTCTCCTGTAATTTGTTGTTTTGTCTGCCCATTGCAAGGTTTCTGTCTGTCTGTCTGTCATGCCTATGTCAGTATACTAAACCCCAGTCAACACTGAAGCAGACAGGTGGTGGTAGGTCGACACCTTGGGGGCTGCATGGCTTGAAATGGGTGGTAGTCAACTGATGGGACTTCGAGGGTCCCTGCCACTGTCGAAGCTGACACGTAGCACCCTTTCCTTAGGCCAGTGATGAGGGACTTATAAGCCATAGACTGCCAGCTTCTATGTTGTGTCCTCACCAGGGTGAGGCAGGAACGTGGATTCTCCAGGACACAGGCCTGGGCTTGCATTATATGGAGAGCCTGGATTGCCCAGTTGTCAGAATCCTTTTGTCAGTCTGGTTGATTGGATCCAAAGAAATGCAGAGCATGACATTTGGCACCAGCTTGGCTGCAGGAGCTGCTGGGGAATGACAAGTATGTCATCCAACTTCCTGAGGGGCTCCACTCCAGATTTTCTGTCAGGGTTTATTTCCTCAGATTTTGTGTCTCCCGAGATAACCACAAGGCAGTGGTGATTTTCTGTTGGGGTTTACTCTCTTACCCTTGGTCTCTCCTGAGATAACCACAAGGCAGTGGTGATTTTCTGTTAGGGTTTACTCCCTTTCACTTGGTCTCTCCAGAGATAACCACAAGGCAGTGGTGATTTTCTGTTAGGGTTTACTCCCTTACCCTTGGTCTCTCCTGAGATAACCACAAGGCAGTGGTGATTGTCTGTTAGGGTTTACTCCCTTACCCTTTGTCTCTCCTGAGATAACCACAAGGCAGTGGTGATTTTCTGTTAGGGTTTACTCCCTTACCTTTGGTCACTCCCAGGACAACCACAAAACAATGGTACTAGTTAACCACAGCTGTGGTCTGGTTCGTGGGCACCAGGGCCTGTGTGCCGCACGTCTGAGAGCCAGACATCCTCCTTCTGAATCCCAGGTTTTGCCTGAGATTGAGAGGTGTTCAATTATCGTGTGGTGCCACGGGGTGGCATTGCGTAGGGCTTGCTGATAGAGAGGCTATATGTACTAACAGAGAAAGACTAACACACTCTGCTGTCCTTTTCGCTGAGATACAGCAGTGATGCTAGCCAGTGGTGCAGGCTGAAAGCAAAAGGTGACAAGCACACAGTCATTATGCCTACGGAAAAATCAATATCAAGGGAGCAAAGAGCAGAGAGATTGATTTTTTGAAATAAAAAGATAATAGGTTAAAAATAGGATAAAAATGGAACTGAACGTAGTGATGAAGTTGACTGCAAATTATATTAACATTGCATTGTACATCTAGGAAAGGGGCTTTTACAAGAACAGTCGTTCACGTTATTTCAAGCAGATATTTATTAGTAAGAATGTTTTTCATCTTTTTGAATGCTGTTTTGGCTTGGCCAGTTCTGCTGGCTATTTCTGATGTGTATCTGCCATCTCATGATATGATCGGTCCCACATATCTAAACTTATCAACGTGTCTCAGGGTTGTACCATTTGCTGTTATTTTGCATGAAGGGATTTCATGTTTTTTACTGATTACCATGACACAGTGGTGTCAGAGTAGGATTAGACAAGTCCCCCTTTTCCAGCTTCCCTGGGACGGTTATCCCCGTCGGCCATATCACCTGAGGTAAGTGTCGACGTAAAAAAGCAGAACCAAATCGATCAAAAAATGTGTCAATGAAAGTCAGTTAGCCGTATCAGACCACTCCTATAGTGAGTCGATCCTGTGTCGACCTTGATCACATCACGTTTAGACATGAATGGCATTGCATTGAACTGTAGCTGTTGAGTTGAAGGACGTCGTCACATTTGTCTGTGTGTGTGTGTGTGTGTGTGTGTGTGTGTGTGTGTGTGTGTGTGTGTGTGTGTGTGTGTGTGTGTGTGTGTGTATTTGTGTGTGTGTGTATGTGCGTGGTGTGTGTGTGGTGTGTGTGTGTGTGTGTGTGTGTGTGTGTGTGTGTGTGTGTGTGTGTGTGGTGTGACTTTGTGTGTGTGTGTGTATGTGTGTGTGTGTGTGTGTGTATGTATGTGTGTATGTATGTGTGCGTGTTGTGCGTGTGTGTGTAATTGTGTGTGTGTATGTGTGTTTGACATTTGTGTGCATGTGTGTGTGTATGTGTGTGTGTATGTGTGATGTGTGTGTATGTGTGTGTATGTATGTGTGTGCGTGTGTGTGTGTGTGTGTGTGTGTGTGTGTGAAGAGAGAGAGAGAGAAAGAGAGAGAGAGAGCGGACAAGAATTGTTATTCAGTAAAAATAATCAGTTCTTTCTAATGGGTGAGCAAGCTCTCTGCCTGTCTGTCTGTCTGTGTGTCTGTGTGTCTGTGTGTCTGTGTGTTTGTCTGTCTGTCCATCTGTCTATCTCACCATTCCCTCCTTCCTTCTGGTGTAGACATACACTTGCATTCACCTGCACAGTCACATACACAATTGCATACATACATACGTATATTTGTATTCATATTCATATTTATGTGATTTATTACGCCAATTTTGAGCGTATTCAAACACACAATTTTCATATATATAGGCATACACACATACGGTACTACATATGTACACATCGATATATTTACATATACATACACACATTTGATATCAACATCATTCAGGTGTATGCACCAACATCCGCAAGTATTCAGGAAGACACTGACAACTTCCAATGTAAATCACAAGAAGTTACTGTAATAACGGGAAATTTTAATGTTAAGTGGGAGAGGATAGGGTGGAGGATATAGTTGGACCTCATGGCCTTGGTACGCAAAATGAAAGGGGTGAGATACTTGTAGAATGGGCACAGATGAATGAGTTTATAGTAGGAAACACCTGGTTTGAGCAACCTAATAGAAGACAATGGACTTAGATGAGTCCAGGAGATAATACCAAAAATCAGATTGACTACATCCTGATCAACAAAAGATTTAGAAATTCTTTACTGTCAGCAAAAACACTACCAGGCGCAGACTGCAACAGTGACCACAATGCTGTAATGGGGGAATTTTAGACTGAAATTGAGGAAAAGGAAACAGACCAAAAGCAACATCAAATTAAACCTTGGATTCTTAAAGACAGATGAAGTGATACGTAAAAAATGTCATGTACATGTTCAAAACAAATTCAGTGCTCTGGAAGACGCTGGTGACAGTGAGGAACAATGGACAAAATTGAGGAATTCGATCAATGAAGCTTGTGAGGAAATCCCTAAGGCAGATAGAAAAGCAAAAAAGAACTGGATGACTAATGAAATTTTGAGCTTGATGGAGGAAAGGAGGAAGGCAAAGAGAAATGAGGAGATATACAGGAAGATAAACAAAGAAATCAGGAATAGGTGCAATGAAGCTAAGGAAGCTTGGCTGAAAACAAAGTGCAAAGAAATGGAAGACCGACACAAAACGGATCTTCAGGGAATGTACAGACGAATTGAAGAAATTGTCCACAGAAAAAAATACATGCACATCAACTGGTTGCTTGAAATCGAAAGATGGCACGCTTATCATGGAAAAAGACAAAATATTAGACATATGGGGAGAGCACATAAAAGACCTTTTTGAGGATGACAGAAACGAAGAACACATTATAAAAAAGAACTTTGAAGGATCACCCATAATGAAAGATGAAGTTAGGGCAGCACTGAAAAAGATGAAACCGGGAAAAGACCCAGCACCTGACAACATTACTACAGAGATGATTGAAGCCCTGGAGGAATTTGGCATAGAAAAAATAAGTTCTCCTAAATTAAATATACGACACTGGAAAAATCACCAAAGATATGTCAAAATCAATTTTCATTGCACATCCAAAGAAAACAGGGGCTATAGAATGCAAACTCCATCGCACAATCAGTTTGATGAGTCATGCAACAAATTCCTGTTAAGAATAATCATGATAAGGACAAGGAATAGAATCAAAAGAGAAATAGCAGAAGAACAGTGTGGATTTGTGGAAGGGAAAGGAAATATTAAAGCCATATACATCCCAAGAACTATCATAGAGAGGTCAAATGAGATGAATAAGGATTTGTATTTATGCTTTGTTGACTACACCAAAGCTTTCGATCAGATAAGACATGATGAACTGATCAACCAACTGGAGAGACTCAATGTTGATGGAAAAGATCTACGAATAATCAGAAATATGTACTGGGAACAAACAGCTGTAATGAGAATAGAAAACAATGTAAGCTCTTTCCAAAATACCAAAAGAGGAGTCAGACAGGGTTGTGTTTTGTCACCAGATCTGTTTTCACTTTACAGCGAAAACATCATGAGAAACCTAGAAGAAGACCCTGGATTAAAGGCTGGAGGGAAAATGATAAACAACATTCGATACGCAGATGACACCGTGCTAATTGCAGAAAGTGAAAGAGACCCACAAAACCTTGTGAATATGCTAGAAGTAGAAAGCAAAGGTGATGGGCTGGAACTAAATAGCAGGAAGACTGAAGTCATGGTGATCAGTAAAAAACATGAAATCCCCTCGTGCAAAATAACAGCAAATGGCACAACCTTGACACAGGTTGATAAATTCAAATACCTGGGAACGATCATTTCATCAGTGGGCAGATGCACATCAGAAATAGCCAGCAGAATCGGCCAAGCCAAAACAGCATTCAAGAAGATGATAAGCATTCTTACCAACAAATGCCTGTCAATTAACATCAGGAAGAGAGTTCTTAAATGTTATATAGAACCAATACTGTTGTACGGATGCGAGGCATGGACAGTCAACAAACAAAGCCAGAACAAGATTGAGACAACCGAGATGTGGTTTCTAAGAAGAATGTTGAGAGTTCCATGGACAGCAAAGAAAACAAACGAGACAGTCTTGATGGAGGCAGACACAAGTAGACCACTCATAAGGAAGATTAGGAAAAGACAAGCAACATTTATAGGCCATTTTATGAGGAAGGGGGATTTGGAGCACTTGGTCACAACAGGAAAACTGGAGGGAAAGAGAGCACCGGGTAGACCCAGGGAGAAAATTCTGGATGGACTTGCAGAGTGGCTGGGGATGAGGAGGGTGGGAGAGATGCTAGGGGCAATGTGAGATAGAGACAGATGGAAGTCCTTGATCGCCAACGCCATGTGGCAGGGCATCTGATGATGATGACACACATACATATGTTTGTGTGTGCTTGTGTTTTCTCTCTCTTTCTCTCTCTCTGTTTGTCTTTGTCTCTGTCTCTGTCTGTCTGTCTGTCTCTCCCTCTCTCTCTCACTGTGTCTGTCTGTCTGCCTGTCTGTCTCTCTCTCTCTCTCTCTCTCTCTCTCTCTCTCTCTCTCCTCTCTCTCTCTCTCCCTCTCTCTGTCTGTCTGATGTGCATATGTGTGTGTTTTCAATTTCATGTAATGTCTATCCACATAATGTGATATTAGACGATGATGGAAAGAGGAGAGGGAAAAGGTGAGAGGAATAAGAACTATAGCGTACATGAAATTAGGAAAATTATCAAAGTATAACTGACAACATAACAAGAAACTTCAAAATATAATCTAAATGAACATTATTATCTTCAAAAAAAAACTTCTAGTTTAACTGGATTTCTGACAAAAACCGTGTCAGTGCAATAAACTATAACAATGAACCGATGGAGCTTTTCAATAATGAGGTGAAAAAATCAAACGTGTGTGTGTGTGTGTGTGTGTGTGTGTATGTGTGTGTGTGTGTGGGTGTGTGTGGGTGTGTGTGTGTGTGTGTGTGTGTGTGTGTGTGTGTGTGTGTGTGTGTGCTTGTGTGTGTGTGTGTGTGTGTGTGTGTGTGTGTGTGTGTGTGCAGCCTGAGTATCACACGTGGGCCTGATCAAAGGGAACGCAGTTTACAAACAATATAAAACACGCCACACGTCTCCACGTCACTAGTTCCTCCAATCAGTCTTACCTTACTGCTGATTGTATCACCTGATCGTGTTGATTACTCACACCTGATTGTGATTTACTCCACACACAACACCTACAGCTCTCAGTCAGACCACACCACGAAGTGTGACTAGTTTATTCTTTTAACACTCTCACAGTACACGGCCTGTTTTACTGTCTTTTGCGTATGCATGCTGCATCTATGAGGTGTTGTTGTGGTGTTCATATAAAGGTGTTGCTGTGGTGTTCATATAAAGGTGTTGTGGTGTTCATATAAAGGTGTTGTTGTGGTGTTCATATGTGACCCGTTTTAACAAAATGAGTCTTAAGGTGAAAATAACAGATTTTAGGATATTATGGTTTTCAAAATGTCCAGATTATTAACTTTCTTTTCATATGAAATTTATTATTCTACTCCTAAAAATAAGGAAGTCATGGGTGTTTGATTCGTGTAAAACAGCAATCAGCCATTTTGAGAAAATCAAGTTTTAAAAATTTCACCACTTCAGTGAAGTTTTACCTCAGCAACAGGTATTTGTACTTCACCAATCTTTAGTAAATTTTGTACCATGGTAAAACACATCATGCCACAATAGCACACAAAACCTTGGTGTGAAAATCTACTGTAATTGTCTTGTTACTTAAGTCTATATATCCTTTTTCTGACACAAAAAGCATGCCGTTATCTGATTATAACGCATTTTGAATACATTTTCCAATTGAATTATAAAGTGCTGGGTGCATGTACATGTAATTTAAAGATTAAATATTCCACTTTTGGCGAAAAGTACAAATTAACAAAATTGACCCATCACACCTTTTCCAGGCCTCTACGCTTTTCGCTACCTGCGAGTTAGGACTCATTTCGTGAAAACGGGTCACATGTAAATGTGTTGTTGTGGTGTTCATATAACTGAATGTGCCTGTTGTATTTGTTGATGACTTAATGTGTATTTGCTGATGACTTAATGTGTATTTGCTGATGATTAAGTGCGTTTTGGATTTATGAATTTCTGTTGTGTGTTGGAATTAAATATTTTAAATTGTCGAGTACGTGTACGTGTTTTGATTTTGTGTGATTCTTTTTTTCTAGATCTGTTAAAGATGAATCTCATATGATTTGAGTGTGGTCAGTTACTTAGTTTGGTCAGTTTTTGTGCTTTGATTTGTACTTTGAATTTTCTGTACGATTTTAATTGATTTTGTACAGACATAGGACTAGGTGTCAATATTCATGAAAACAATGATGTTTTTGATCATATCTCTCTCTCTCTCTCTCTCTCTCTCTCTCTCTCTCTCTCTCTCTCATATTTTTCTTTCTCTCTCTCTGTGCGCGTGTGTGTATCTGTGTGTGTGTGTGTGTATATATACATATATATATATGTGTGTGTGTGTGTGTGTGTGTGTGTGTTGTGTTGTGTGTGTGTTGGAAGCTAAGCGCGTATTCTTGTGTGTTTCTTTAAAGCTGACGAAACATTTAAAACAGATAATGTGACACATGTAACTGATTTGCCTAACAGACTGGTCTTTAGGACACAATGTAAACAAAAGACACCAACGTTCAAACATTGTTTGTATTGACACTTTAGATTACAATGTTCCGAAATAAATTATCAACAATTCAAGAAAGACCAGTATAGGTTAATGTGTCTGTCTGTCTGTGGTGTCTGTGCATGTTGCTGTCTTTGCTTTCACATCTTTGTGATGAAACATTGTTTTGAGGGTTGTCCTAAATTTAGAGCCAAACAAATAGTAGACAGGAAAATTGAAGGATGCGTTGATGAAGGTGCATACTGTATTAATGTCCATGAACAGTCTGTAAGTATTGTAGAAATGTCCTCCCGCACTAAGATCTTTGATGAAGAGCATGATGATTCGCGAAACAAAACGTGGAATGAAAGAAATAATGTAGAGAACAGATGTTCCCACCAGCATCCTTGTCAGGGCCACGTCACGGCTTGAAACGGCATCAGCAGCTAAAGATGACTTTTCTCTCCATTTAGTCATTGACTTGAGTTTGATGACAGTGATGATTGTGGCGACTGTGACAGTGACAATACAAAACTGTGGAATAACTAGACCAAACATCACACCATCCAGCGTGTCTAGCAGGTTTTTGTTGCGCAGGAAAAAGTCACTGGGGTAATAGGTCAGATCGGTGATGTTATCAGCTGGATAGAAAGCGCATTTAACGAACCACTTTGTACTGATCACATAGAACAGTCCAACAATGACAGTGGAAGGCAGCAGGATGATGACCCACATGGTCTTTGTCTTCAGCACTGTCTGAGAACGTAGTGGACTCACCACACAGAAACACCGATCACAGGCAATGATGGTGGTTATCCAGGACGAGGCCCAGGCAAACCCATACAAGCCATTGAGATAGTTGTTGGTCATGAACTGGAGCAGGGCTCCAAATAAAGGCTGATGACTTAACTCAAGATAGATCCGATCTGCATAATTACAGAAGGCCTGCAACATGTAGATCAAATCCACCAGTGACAGGAAGAACAGACACAGATTGATACGCTCTTTGATCCCATGCTTGTAGAAAATCACACAGCTCAGAATGTTGCATGGAAAGCTAAAGAGAAACAATATAGGTAGAAATACACCATAGACAATTCTCTCACACAGTTCCGTCACCATTCTGCTGATCAAGTTGTGAGGGTTATCCCATGGAATAAAGTCTGCTGTGAAATTCATTATGATGCATCCATCTGGGAAATCAAGTGGAATATCAGAAAAGTCACTGTATTTCCTTGTTGATGTAGTGTTCAATTTGGTGTCAGTAATATATGCATCCATGACATAGGCGATTTTCTGACAATAAGTTAATTTCTCCTTCCTAACGTACTAACATTCAAATATGCAAGTTATAATTCTTTGTCTGCATGTAATGCTGCACTAGATACATTTCAGGCACTAATGGCTATCATGTTATCAGGTTTCCCAGTATTGTCAGGTAGTTCAAATGCCTTCTTTATTATTGCCAGTTCCCACCCCACGACTCTTCGTCCAAAGTCTGCTCCAGACAAACACAGTGACGTGTACCCAATGTCTCTGATTGTTACGTTGTATACTTCTATAATGACATAGCCAAAGAAATTTATGACACACGCACAAAACGTTACAGATACAGTATACTATCAAGAAGAATGCATCACAGCAAAAGCAGCATCATTATCGCTACCTACATACCAATACTATCATCAATACTGCACTTATAACGATTTGCACTTATAACGATTCTGTTCATACCCTTCTCACTACATACAATGTCTCACATGATATTATTTTTGCTTGTGGACGAAAGATTCATGAAGATGGGAAATGAAGACGATGTATCACACTGGACGAAGGTGACAACAGACCGTCAGCAAACTACTGCGTTCAATCTAAAGAAATACCAAAATCACAACATGAAATGTTCGGACATTGTTGCAAAAAGGTAAATTAGACAACGTCAAAATGGAAATGGAAAGGCTTAACATTAGTAATTTAGGTCTAGGGGAAGTGAGATGGAAGGGGACAGGCATGATAACACCAGGAGAGTATACAGTAATATATTCTGGTGGAAACTCACATGAAAGAGGAGTAGGCATCATAATTGACAGGAACAAATCAAAAGCAGTTAGGGGATCCTGTGCTGTATCCGACAGACTTTTGCTGTTAAATTGGATGGCAAGCCATTTGATATCAACATCATTCAGGTGTATGCACCAACATTCATAAGTACTCAGAAAGACATTGACAACTTCTACAAAATATTAGAGATGGCCAAGGTCCAATGTAAATCACACGAAGTTACAATAATAATGGGCGATTGTGACGCTAAAGTGGGACAGGATAGCGTGGAGGATATAGTTGGACCTCATTGCCTTGGTACACAAAATGAAAGGGGAGGGAAACTTGTGGAATGGGCACAGATGAACGAGTTCATAGTAGGAAACACCTGGTTTGAGCAGCCTAACAGAAGAAAATGGACTTAGATGAGTCCAGGAGATAATACCAAAAAATCAGATTGACTACATCTTGATCAATAAAAGATTTAGAAATTCTTTACTGACAGCAAAAACACTACCAGGCACAGACTGCAACAGTGACCATAATCCTCTAGTGGGAAGATTTAGGCTGAAATTAGGGAAAAGGAAACAGACCGAAAGCAACATCAAACTAAATCTTGGACTCTTAAAGACAGATGAAGTGATACGTCAAAAATTTCATGTACATGTTCAAAACAAATTCAGTGCTCTGGAAGACGTTGGTGACAGTGAGGAACAATGGACAAAGTTGAGAAATTCGATAAATGAAGCTTGTGAAGAAATCACTAGAGTAGATAGAAAAGGAAGAAAAGAACTGGATGAATAAGAAATTCTAGGCTTAATGGAGGAAGGCAAAGAAAAACGAGGAGATATACAGGAAGATAAACAAAGAAATCAGGAAAATTGATGCAATGAAGCTAAGGAAGCTTGGCTGAAAACAAAATGCAAAGAAATAGAAGACCGACACAATACAGATCCTCAGGGTATGTACAGAAGAACTGAAGAAATTGTCCACAGGAAAAATACACGCACATCAACTGGTTGCTTAAAGTCGAAAGATGGTACCCTTATCGTGGATAAAGACAAAATATTAGATAGATAGAGAGAGTACTTTAAAGACCTTTTTGAAGATGACAGCGAAAACATCATGAGAAACCTAGAGGAAGACCCTGGATTAAAGGTTGGAGGAAAAATGATAAACAACATTCGATACGCAGATGACACCGTGCTAATTGCAGAAAGTGAAAGGGACCTACAAAACCTTGTGAATATACTTGAAATAGAAAGCAAAGATAAGGGGTTGGAACTAAACAGTAGGAAGACTGAAGTCATGGTGATCAGTAAAAAACATGAAATCCCCTCATGCAAAATAACAGCAAATGGCACAACCTTGACACAGGTTGATAAATTTAAATATCTGGGAACGATCATTTCACCAGATGGCAGATGTACATCAGAAATAGCCAGCAGAATCGGCCAAACAAAAACAACATTCAAGAAGATGTAGAGCATTCTTACCAACAAATGCCTATCAATTAACATCAGGAAGAGTTCTTGAATGTTATATAGAACCAATACTGGTGTACGGTTGTGAGGCATGGACATTCAACAAACAAAGCCAGAACAAGATTGAGGCAGCTGATATGTGGTTTCTAAGAAGGATGTTGAGAGTTCCATGGACAGCAAAGAAAACAAACCAGACAGTCTTAATCGAGACAGACACAAGCAGATCATTCATAAGGAAGATTAGGAAAAGGCAGGCAACATTCATAGGCCATATTATGAGGAGAGGGATTGGAACACCTGGTCACAAAGAGAAAGCTGGAGGGAAGGAGAGCACCATGTAGACCCAGGGAGAAGATACTAGACGGACTTGCAGAGTGGCTGAAGACAGGGAGGGTGGCAGAGATGCTTGAGGCAACAAGAGATAGAGACAGATGGAAGTACATGATCACCAACGCTATGCGGCAAGGCACCTGATGATGATGATGATGATGACATATTCTGTAAGTTGTGCATATGTTGACATGTCTATATGGTGTATGCTTCTAGTAACCAATGCCACGCTGTTCACACGCTTTGCTAAGATAAGGCACAAATCTAAAGACAGTGGTAACATGATGATGGATTCTCACGTCGATCCGACGGATGCGTAGGCACACTGATCCTTCATCAGCCAGTGTGGGTCTGCATGTAGGCCACATGATCAGTTCTGGAGTTCTTTCACAGGCACTGCATGGGAAAGAGTCCTGCGACCTTGAGTTCTGCTTCTGCCAGTCCGACTTCTATTGAATACCTATTGTTCTGCGTTTTTTTCTGCCACAGCCTCATGGTCAATGTTCCAAAGCCAAGATGGCTTCGGAGATGTTTAGCGCCACCTCAGTATCAACAGATCTATTGCTACTCACTGTATTGCACAAGTAATACAACTTGTTGACGGTTTTGGTTACTTGCTTGTCCATAAAAATCAGAGCTAGATGAAGAGTCAGAAGCCCGAGAGTGTTTGCTGAAACAAAGCCTTTATCTCTGTCAAACTGTTTGAATACATCAATCAGCATTGTTGGCGTGTCTGTATGTCTGATCAGCACAGATATCTTTTTGAAACATGAAGGGTATGTGAGATCCTGCGTACTGACGATCGAAATTACACTGTTTCAGTGCCTATCACGTGTAAAACGGTCTCAGCAGGTGTAGCTTTGTTATTCATAGAATCCGTCCCCTATCCTTAGGTTCAAGAACCTTCAGAGGCACAGGTTCATTTACCCAAGGCTTGGGTGCCTTTGGGACTTCCAAATCAAAGTTGCTGCTCTGCTAGATGGACTGCCTTGACTGGGCTAACAAAGTCAAACTACTGGTGTTCGATCTCAATTGATATCTCAGTTTTTCTGTATGTTCAACGTATGTGTAAAGACAATTATCTCTATCCAAGTATTGTTAACTGCCTCAGGACCACCGCTGAAGATCTTGTGGAGGGAGACTAGGGAAAAGAAAAACCTGACGGTTTACCATTGAAATCATAAGGTCAGTTCAAATAACCAAATCGGTCATCGAAAGTAAAAACATTCGTCTTCATTTGATTGAGACCAAGTACTAATTTTGCTACAAATGATTTACTTTTGTCTTTAAGTATGAAACAAAACAAACAAAAACAAAAACAAAAGCAAAAACAAACAAACAAACCCCCCAAGAGACAATAATTAGCTGGAATCAGAGAAAAGTTGGATATGTCCTTAACATTTGCATACTCTGTCGTAAGACAACTTCAAATGTTTTTCTTTCTGTTGGATTTGTATGTATTGATTCAGTTGGATTGTGTTTTGTTTGTTGGTACTCTCAATGCTCCAATTTACTTTGATCTAACACACTTAATTATTAATTTTTGTGTGTGAGTATATGCGTGACCCCAGAAGTCTTCCTTTTTATGTCATGATAACCCAAAATAAGGTGATAAGAAATATAGTGCATGTATGACCATACCATCAACATCATGTAAAACGTATCGTTATTTTAACATAACTCTTGTACTGACATGTAAACAGTGATAGTCATTCTATATAGTAATGGTCACACTATACGTCTCATGTCATAGAGTGATAGTCATTCTATATAGTAATGGTCACACTATATGTCTGATGTCATATAGTGATAGTCATTCTATATAGTAATGGTCACACTATACGTCTGATGTCATATAGTGATAGTCATTCTATATAGTAATGGTCACACTATATGTCTGATGTCATATAGTGATAGTCATTCTATATAGTAATGGTCACACTATACGTCTCATGTCATATAGTGATAGTCATTCTATATAGAAATGGTCACACTATATGTCTGATGTCATATAGTGATAGTCATTCTATATAGTAATGGTCACACTATACGTCTGATGTCATATAGTGATAGTCATTCTATATAGTAATGGTCACACTATATGTCTCATGTCATATAGTGATAGTCATTCTATATAGTAATGGTCACACTATACGTCTCATGTCATGTAGTGATAGTCATTCTATATAGAAATGGTCACACTATATGTCTCATGTTATAGAGTGATAGTCATTCTATATAGTAATGGTCACACTATACGTCACATGTCATATAGTGATAGTCATTATATATAGAAATGGTCACACTATACGTCACATGTCATAGAGTGATAGTCATTCTATATAGAAATGGTCACACTATATGTCTCATGTCATAGAGTGATAGTCATTCTATATAGAAATGGTCACACTATACGTCACATGTCATATAGTGATAGTCATTCTATATAGAAATGGTCACACTATACGTCACATGTCATAGAGTGATAGTCATTCTATATAGAAATGGTCACACTATATGTCTCATGTCATATAGTGATAGTCATTCTATATAGAAATGGTCACACTATACGTCGCGTGTCTCATGATTCGAGCAATTTTGGAAAGTAACACAACACACACGCACACACACACAAACACAGACATACACACTCCCCAAACACACATACACACACACAAATGCACAAACACATACAAGTACACTGCATCTCTCTCTCTCTCTCTATTTCTCTCTCTCTGTCTCTCTCTCTTTCTCTCTCTCTCTCTCTGTCTCTGTCTCTCTTTTGTACCTGTGTCTCTCTCTGCACTGACTAGTTCTTACTGAAAACTTCGTGTGAAATTGCTGCAACAGAGCTATAAAAAATATCTTGTAGTCAAAAGAGAGATCTGGAGGGCTAACAGAGAAACCTAAAGAAATGGGTAAAGAAAACAAGCAAGACAAAACGGAACCTTCTTCCTGGCTTGCAATACATGAAATGCATGTGTATATGTAAGTATATACAGACATTGGCTACAGCAGATACATACTTTACCTATCAATGGGGGCAATAAAACAAAACTGAAAAACAGTAGAAGTTAAAGAGAATTAGTCATCGCAGCAAAGCGGGTAGCGCAAAGAACTGCAGACTGGGAGGGCTTGGGATCAAATCCCGTTCACTCACAGACGTTGATGTGGGGACTGTTGAACACTGACCGGCTCCTATCCAGAGCTGAGCGTGCTGTGGGCTTGTTGGAAACAATGTGACCACACAGTCAAAGCTCAGCCACTGTATCGATGCAACATTAAGGCTGTTGCTCAAACTTCCTGATGAACAGTGCAGGTGCCAGTATCTCTCAAACCAGGCTGACGCCAGGATATATTATGAAAGTAATATAAAGTACGACACGGGTCTTTAATCCAAGGATGAAATGCATAGCATCAATTTCATCAGCCCCATGATCATGGACACATCAATCGTCATAGCGTGATGGAAACTGTGTCAGGTTGTGTAGATCTTCATGCCCTGGTCTAGTGGTCACCTCACTTTCCATTTCCCTTGCCGCTTGTGTGTCTGAGGTCAATTGGAGATGAGGAGCTTTGGTGTCAGGGCTTTGTGAGGGCTGTTGCCACAGGAACATGCAGGTAGGCGATGCTCATTCAATCCGATTCCATGACTGAACGATTTCTGTCGTTAGTAGGGCACTTAGTTGGAAGTATCCTTCATCATCATCATCAGGTCCCTGTCACATAGCGTTGGCGACCAGGGCACTTAGTTGGAAATATCCTTAATAAACTGAATCAATAACTAAGGTCAAAACAGGCGCTATTAAACTCCATCGAAGAAACGAGGCAGCAGTGCAGGTTCGGATGGCCCTATGGCAGCTTGGAATTACTGTTTCCCATGGGCTTTCTGGCACTGTGACTGTGTGAACTTGGAGATAGTGATGTGATTTAGAGTCAGAATAAGCGCCATATGATCAATACCATAAAAGTTGTATAAAAAATGAGGAAGGAGAAAGAGAGAGACAGAGAGACAGACATACAGAGAGAGAGAGAGAGAGAGAGACAGAGAGACAGAGAGACAGAGAGAGAGAGAGAGAGAGACAGAGAGAGAGAGAGAGAGACAGAGAGAGAGAGAGAGACAGAGAGAGAGAGAGAGACAGAGAGACAGAGAGAGAGAGACAGAGAGAGAGACAGAGAGAGAGAGAGAGACAGAGAGAGAGACAGAGAGAGAGAGAGAGAGAGAGACAGAGAGAGAGAGAGACAGACAGACAAACAGACAGAGAGAGAGAGAGACAGACAGACAAACAGACAGAGACAGAGACAGACAGAGACAGAGAGACAGAGAGACAGAGACAGAGAGAGAGAGAGAGAGAGAGACAGAGACAGAGACAGAGAGAGAAAGGTGAGACAACTGTCCATGATATAAAAAAATCATCGTTAATATATGTGTATATGTACATGTATGCTTTTGTTTTATCTAAGCGCAGCCATCTTTCTATAAAACACACGCAGTTACCTCCTCCTCAATTGTTACATCCCCTTTACTTTATGCGTTATCTCCCCTTTACTTTATGCGTTATCTCCCCTCCATTCTTTCAGTAAAATTTCATCTAACTCAGTGTTTGTGTTCCCTTAACGTGTCAGCATATGTTTCTTTTCTTCTCCTTGTGTGCGCGTGCTTTTCCTTTCCTTTTCTTTTCTCTTCCTGCTTTTGTACCTCTCATCATCATGTGCCCTGCCGCATGGCGTCAGCAATCATGGCCCTCCAAACAAATCTATCCTTTGTTGCCGCATGTACAACACTCATCCTCTCTGCCTTCATTCATTCCACAAGTCTGTCCAATATTTTCTCTCTGGGTCTATCTGGTGCTCTTCTTCCTTCCAGTTTTCCTGTTGTGACTAGGTGCTGTAATCTCTCATAAAATGCTCTATCAATGTTGCTTGTCTTTTCTTAATATTCTTTTTTCATGTTCTTTTTTGTGTCTGCCTTTTTCAAGACTGTCTCGTTTGTTTTCTTTGCTGTCCACAGAAGTCAACATTCTTCTAAGAAACCACAATCTCTGCCTCATTCTTGTTCTGACTTTGCATGTTGACTGTCCACGCCTCACATCTGTACAACGATATCGGTTCTATGTAACACCCGTACCATTGTGAGTTTGATAAATAACATTTTAGTCAAGAAATTAAGATAATCAAAAGCCTTATTTTTCAGTAAGATATCATTTAATTATATTTCTTCTTTTGTTTCAGATAATTCCGTTTCCAACCATTTTCAGTTCTTAAAATACTCAACATAGTTTAAACGACGTAAGAATAAGAAGTGTGACAATACATATTACCTATATATATATATATATATATATATATATATATATATATATATATATATATATATTATACATATAGTCATTGAAAAAGCCTTATCAGAACTAGTGTGTCCCAAGGATAAGGAGAGTGTGCAAAAGGATGAAACGGTGAAAGATACGATTCCTATGAAACTGCAGTATAGAGGAAAGGTAACGGAGGATTATACTCGTTCACTTCATCGATTAGATGCCCCACTTAATATTGTGATGACGATTAGAAAATTGAAAACCGTCCTTCCGTCGCTAAAGCCACCGGTGGAGAAGTGCTTGAGAAGCGGGATTGTCTATAAAATCAACTGTCCGCGCTGTGACGCGTGCTATGTCAGCCAAACCAGCTGACATTTGCAATCTCGCTTTAGAGAGCACGTCAAAAACAGTGGGTCAATAAAAACACATATGGACCAATGTGGAGTGAAGACAATGGACGTGAATGATGTCACTATATCAGACGCAACAACCCAGAGAGAAACATTTTTGATGACGCTTGTAGCATTGCATATAAGAGAATTGGGACCTATGATCAACACCAGAGATAAGTATCGAAGGTGACAGCTGACAATTAAAGCTTCACATTCTAATATTGTTCGTGTTTAATGTTGATTTCTGTTACTTGGTTTGATAACATTTGTGTTGTTCTCTCCTTTTCCAGAAATCTGATGATGAGCGAAAAGCTCGAAAAATTTCAGAAGAATTTCAAACATGGTTTGCCAATAAAAAATAACATGTATATATATATATATATATATATATATGTATATGTATATCAGAACAAGCTGTGTATCATAACAGGTGCTCTTGCACTCCATCCAAATGACTCAGTAGAGAAGCAAAGCCTCCTCTTGTAGGTGGCCTTGTGGTATCAGTAAGGTCAAGACGTCATAGGACAACCTAGGAAGCAGACTTTGTGTTGTTGTCTGGTCACTGTAATAAAATTTCTGACTAATTTTGACAGAAAAAGAAAAAAATAATCATAGCCTTTCTCCATATTAATCTGTTAGATATTAACCATAACACTCTCACTGGGCATTAAAGTCGTTAAAATAAAATGAAAGTTTAAATCAAATTGACACACGATTTCACACGGGAACATTCTGGATGATCATGTATCAGTGCTATGGCTAATTATAGCCTGGTTTTGTAGCTATCTATAGCACGACTTGCATCATCACCATAGCCAGTGTGGTGCCTGCGCATGCTCAAAGTGTGGACACGCCATTGTCTGGGAGGTTCGGTCCTGACGTACTGGCGACAAGTGCACTGCTATTACCTATTGTTTGTTTGCCCACGTACTGTAAGCAATGTGGACTGTAGCAGTTTGCTACAAGTTCTATTCAGTTGAAATGTAACATGTGTAACAACAAGCTGAATAATGACCCTAAAATGAATTGCGAGCCAGTCAGGAGAGGAAGATACTTGCAGGTTGGTGTGTGGGTTGATCAGTTCACAACACTTAAATCCAGAGAACACAAAGGTTTGGAAGCTGTAGAGTTGGGCGAACACAGTAGGCTAAGATGTAAACACAGTTCACAGAATAAAATGTCCGACTTGAGCGGCTGAATTAAAATGATGAAAAGTAGGTATAAAAACTTTAAAATCAGATTTTCTGGTAAAATATACAATTTTTTTTTTAATATTTACATCACCGTGTGTCAGGATTTCAAAGCAACAAACTGATACAAAATTCAATGCATAAAACCAAATAGAACCACGATAAAATCACTGTAAAACACCACACACACTTTTGCTGCCTGCTGGCGCGACATCTACTCACATCTATTCCTTTCTATCCAACTCAACTTTTGGCACATACCAAGTGTTTATTGTGTAGGTGATAACAACCAATCAGACCTTATTAATTCATAATATTGATAGTATGACCATTGTGCTGTGTTCCCAAAGAATATAAATTGACAAGGCGCGCCATAGCACATCCTCTCTCTTGCTGCCACTCTCACCAGAAGTGACCGACCTCACACTGTGTTACACTGCTGTCACTGCAGTACTGTCTTCTTCTTTGCCTTCTTCTTTAATGTCTTCTTAGTCTCTTCTTCTTATGAATATGTACTTTGGTGAGAACTTGTACACATGTAAATAAAGTTTGGGAACCACCATCCTGGCTTTATGTGTGTTTAAGTAGAAGAGTCTTCAATCTGCCTCTGACCTTGCACACTTATATCCCCTAAAACCCTTAACCAACTCTGGTTTCCTCCATCACACACACACACACACACACACACACACACACACACACACACACACACACACACACACACACACACACACACACATGTATATACATATGTAACAGAGTGCCTTGTTCTGTTGCAATCTTTCTCATTTACCTACAAGTGTATTCAAAGGCAACACAATGTCATGTTTGTTTAGATCAGAACTCCTTAGACAGGAAGTTATCTTACTTTTATCTTACAGCCCTGGCATCCATAGCTATGCATTGTACATTCCAAAAATCTAGGAAATAGACTACATTGTGTATTTAGAACTCTGTTGTAATAGCTCTTTAAACAAGGAACAGATCTATATGAGTAGATCTACATGTGTTCCGAAGCTGGGACAACAAACTTTATTCTCCAAGTATTTCACCACCAAAATACAAACTCTTCGTGACAGGTTTGACAGGACACCCTGTCAACCATGCCCACCTGACTCTTCCTTCTCTGGCACACCTCTTACTACTTTGTACCCCAGTCTCACAAGAAAAATTTTTTCAACACAATCAGATCCATGTCGTTCAAAACCTGCCAACTGGATCCTCTTCCAGGTTCTCTCTACTCCGACTGTCTCCCTACTCTCCTCCCATTCATCACTGACATCATCAACACTTCTCTTCAAACTGGAACTGTCCCAGATTCTTTCAAGTCTGCTATTGTTCACCCTCTCCTCAAGAAACACAATTTAGACCCAAATGAACTGAAAAATTACCGGCCTATCTCTAATCTCTCTTTCTTGTCAAAACTCCTTGAAAAAGTCGTCCTCAACCAGCTGAACTCTCATCTGTCTGCCAACAATCTCCTCAATCCTTTCCAGTCAGCCTACCGCCAGTGCCATAGCACTGAAACTGCCCTGCTACACATTCTCAACAATCTCCTCATTGCAACTGATACTGGCAAAGTCTCTCTCCTCACACTCCTTGATCTGTCTGCAGCCTTCGATACCATTGACCATGGTATTCTCCTTTCTAGACTTCATCATACTTTTGGTATCTCTGACATTGCTCTCTCCTTTTTCACTTCGTATTTATCAAACAGAAAACAAACTGTTCTCATCAATGGCACTTACTCTCAACCTGCATACCTGACCTGTGGTGTTCCACAAGGATCTGTCCTTGGCCCTGTTCTTTTCACTCTTTACACCTCCCCACTGTCCACCATCATCAACTCCCACTCTATAAAACACCACTTCTATGCTGATGACACCCAACTTCAAGACAGTGACTCACCTGATAATATACAGCGCCTGTTGACTCGCACCACTGAGTGTTACTCGGACTTTAAGAACTGGATGACGTTCAACAAACTTCAGCTTAATGACGACAAGACAGAAGCTATCCTCATTGGCACCCGTCAGAAACTTTCTCAGCTGCCTCCTCTTTCTCTCCCATTATGTAACACATCAGTCCCAATTTCTGATTCAGCTAAAAACCTTGGTGTCTGCATTGACTCTACCCTCTCAATGAACAACTTTGTTTCTCAAACTGCCAGATCTTGCTACTATCATCTCCATCGTATAAGGCTGATCAGGAAGTATCTCTCTGTCGAAATAACTGCAAAACTCATTCTCTCCTTCATAATGTCTCACATTGACTATTGCAATTCACTCCTGTCTGGTCTTCCTGCCTCCACCATTCACATCCTACAGCGCATTCAAAACAATGCTGTACGCCTTGTACTGAAAAAGAAAAAAGCTGACCACATATCTCCTCTCCTGGCACAACTTCACTGGCTCCCTGTATCAAAGCGCATACAGTACAAACTAGACACCATGTGCTACAAAAGGCTCAATAACGCAGCCCCCGATTACCTGTCAAGCCTACTTGAGATCTATGTTCCCTCACGTACCCTCCGCTCTGCCTCCGATCCTCTGACTTTTTGCTTTCCACGCACTAAGCTCAATACCTATGGTCCACGAGCCTTCTCTGTTTCTGGTCCACTCTCCTGGAACAAACTTCCTCTCTCAGTCCATCAGCAACCTACTTTTGTCTCCTTCAAGTCCGCTCTCAAAACTCACCTTTTCTCCTCCGCATAAAATCCTAACCTCACTCAACCCCCCCCCCCCCCCCCCCTCTGCAGCCTGTCTCCGCTCGGAGGGGAATCACATGGTTATAATATATAATTGTATATGCTATGCTCTCTATAATTTTCCATTGCTTTTATTCTTGCTTTTATTGCTTTTATTCTTTCTCCCCATTTATAGCCATGCGTGTGTGTGTGTGTGTGTGTGTGTGTGTGTGTGTGTGTGTGTGTGTGTGTTGTGCGTGTGCGTGCGTGCGTGCGTGCGTGCGTGCGTGCGTGCGTGTGTGTCTGCTTCAGCGCTTAGATTTGATTTTATCAAGATTTTTTCGCTATATAAATAATGTAATTATTATTATTATTATTATTATTAATAGAATTTTTACATCAGTTTTAATTAGCGCACCGCTTTGGTACACACAACTGGGATACAAGTCATTGTCTGAGAGTTTCGGGGGGGCGGCTACGTACGGGCTATTACGCAATATTTATTTGACAATGTACCGGAGGCAGTGTGGAATAAAGACAGTTCGCTCTGGGTTCTATACAACTGTAACACAACCTGCGGTCATTGTCTGAGTGTTTCAGCGGGTGGCTACGTATTGGCGATTACGCAGCAAGTACCTAAGGTGGTGTGGAATAAAGATAGTTCCTCAAGGTTCTGTAGGACTACAACGTAATACTGTGTATAACAGATTGAAGATTGGGACCATAATGACGACAGAGTGGGTAGACCCAGCTTTAGAATGCATGTACTCATTGTAGATCTGCTCATTGTTTAGATATGACAGCAGTCTTTTATGCGTAATGCATTGGTTAGGTCTTTCGAATGTTCATTGCGTAGCTATGGATGGGCAGAGGCTGTAAAATAAAAGTATAATTTGACTGAGAGAACAAAAGGCGTTTTTGATCTAGACAAACACACTAGATTGTCATAGATAATGAGAAAAGATCGTAACAGAGCAAGGCACTTTGTTACATATACATATATATGTGTGTGTGTGTGTGTGTGTGCGTGTGTGTGTGTGTGTGTGTGTGTGTGTGTGTGTGTGTGTGTGTGTGAGTGTGTATGTGTGTGTGTGATTGTCTCTGGCACTATCTATCTATCTATCTATCTATCTATATATCTATCCATCTATCTATCTATCTATATATCTATCTATCTATCTATCTAATCTATATTATCTATCAATCTCTCTATCCCTCTTTCTATCTATCTGTCTGTCTGTCTGTCTAACTACCTGTCTGTCTATCTAGCTATCATGTATTTATGTGTTTGTGTGATACAAGTTTATGTACAGTAATGCATTGTTCCTGTTGACCTTGCTGGATTGCCTTTTTGATTCCTTTGGCATCCTCTTCTTTCTTAATCTCTTGTGTTATGCTTCTTTTTTCTACATTGCCTGTGACCACCAAACAATTGTAGTTGATTGTGGTTTGGTTTGCAGGGTCCCATTATATCTCTTTAACGCGTCCACCGTCGCCCAAACTTTCATTTTTCTGCCAGTCTCCAACCTGGGCTTGACAGTCTTGCAGTATTGTTTCCAGAGTTTTTAAGCTTCCTTAAAAGCATGACCTATTCCACACTGGTCTGCTCAATGATGGGTTTCAGGGTAACTTCAGTTTTACTTCAGTTTACTCCAGTTTTACAGACGAGCCCAATTTTGGGGGGCCTCAGTACCTGGCCTGCTCACGAGTTTATGTGTGGGCTTAAGGCATCTGTGACAGTAGCGCATATGGAATTCATTCCGAGCGTGGAGACATCATCTTGAGAAACTGGAACTGAAACTGAAACTCACATCTACTCGGTGACCATAGATTGCTATGCCAGTGAAAACCAAGTAAGACACCGAGTTATGTCCTCATTAACTTGTTGATTTGAGCATTTATTAATTGTACAATCCTAGTGTCAAAATTGTATAACAATAGAGGCCATAAACGCTTTGGAATCAGTGTTAAACACAGGCAAAATGCTGTTTATTTGCCAGACAGTTCACATTGGTCTACTAATTGCAGGATTTCTTCTATCATGTGCTTGGTTTCGTTTCTCTTTTACATGTCTTTTAGGGAATGATCATACCACCTTACAAAGCTCTTGACTGGTTCTTCTGTCACTGTTGGAATGGTCAGGATGACTATAGTAAACGTAACTGTTTCTGTGCTTATTCGTTCCGCGTGAGAGGCTCTGTGATTTGTTTTGTTTGAAACTCATCCTGGTAAAGACAACTGGCTCGTCTTACTGCTTCAGTACTTTATGTTTTTCATTGACCTTTGTGAAGAAGACTGTTTTCATCCATGTCGTCTAAGTGATGCCTCGCTCTGAGGTCGGGAATGTTTTCCTGAAGTGCTGTTGCAGAGCTTCGCTGTCCACTGTGAATGTCATGGACACTGGCTACTCGAATAGTTTCCTGGCAAACTGGTAAAAATCTTTAAAAAAACAGACTTTTACTCCTTTTCTTCCTTTCTGATTTTATTTTGCTGAGGGCACTGTGGACCGCTTTGAGGTGTTTCCATATTTTCTCTAACCTCGCTTCTCAAGTTCAGACACAGGTTTCATTTGTTTCATGAGATTCTCTTTTTCCTTCTGGATGTTAGCCATCTCTCGTTAACGTTTATGTTTTAAGGAGTGCTTTGTCCTTTGGCTGTTTCACACCATAGGCGTTTCTGAAGATTGTATGCACACATACACTATCTCTGAATGTGGTCAGTTGTGGTCCAGTGCGCTGTCAGTTTGTGTTTCAGGATTCTGTCAGTTTGTGTTCCATGTTGTAGACACATAAGAATCCCATTCGTTCTGTATTCATAATCCTTTCTGAATTTATACTCGTGAACGAGTTGGCACCGATATACTGAATGGCTGTGCTGCTCAACTCATAAGGCAAAACTCATTCCTGAAGGCTAGATTATTTGTCCAACATGTGCATGTGCTGGATTCCACAAATCAGAGGTTTGTTAAAACAGATCGAGCACGTAAGGTAAAGTAGGTTACAAAACTGTACCCGTTAATCATAAAATGTAAATAATTCCATACTTATAATGTTTGCAAACTTCACTATTTGTAGGAAAATGACAATGTCTCAAACCTGTTAACTACTTTTGGCGTTTTTAACCATTTCATAAAATATGTATGGTTTCATTGTGTCAGACTAGAGGTGTTTCCATCGACTCACATATAAACTGCTTAGAAAAGAATGTGATTCAGTTAACAATAAATGGCAAACAGTCGGAGTTTGATGTAAAGTCAAACAGCAGTCACAAACTACCTGTAACGTGTGTACAGTTGCAAGCAGACAATCGGAAATCTTCAACAACTAACGTGAAATGCATTTGTGTTGAAATATGTAAAATTGGAATTCTGTGCAGTAATATTGATTTTCCTTGAACAAAGCACAATAGGAATCGGACTACAATTACCGCACATTATCATTTATTTGATTCAATAACAATGTTAATTATAGGTATTCTTCTCTCTGAACTTGAGTAGATACAATTATTTATAATTGTAGTTTCTCCCTAAAGCAGTTTTTTTTTTCTGTTATCCGTCTGTACACACACACACACACACACACACACACACACACACACACACACACATACACACACACACACACATACTCACACACACGCACCTACACATGCACACACATACGCACACACATAAACACACAAACACACACACACACACATACACAGGTGCGCGCGCACAAACGCACACACACACGCACACGCGCGTGCATCTGAAGGGTTTTTATTTTCTGCACAAAGAACATGAGTGTATGTTTCCGGAGAACGCCATTCCGCGCAGCAGCATATCAGTCTTCACATGCTGTTTGTCTGTCTGTCTGTCTGTCTGTCTGTCTGTTCTGTACAAAGACACACACACACATACACAACACACACACACACTGATGCACACGCACGCGTGCGCGCGTGCGCATGCACGTATACCATTTATATACATGTCTCACACACACACACACACACACACACACACACACACACACACACACACACACACACACACACACACACACATACAGGAACTCATACATTGTTATTTCCAGAGCACAAAACACGAAGGATCATGCATGGTTAGGACGAAGGCAGACTGGCCCTATATCTTTGTCTCTGTCATCCAGGAACTTAACATAACAACATGGACAGAACTGTAAGTGCGATGGCCTTTGCTCAGTTTGGTCTACGGGGCAGGCCTGCAAGTTTATGTCCGCTTGGAAATTGACGGTAGACACGGGCAAACATTCCCACAATGAACACATTGACTTTTAATGGACAGCCCACGACCGTTATTCTTTGATACAGTGGAAGATACAGTACTTGTTAAACTTCTTTTGGTAGCATTCATTATTGAATACATCAAAGGTGCTGCCACCTTTACAAGTAAAACAGTTGTTTTGTCAATCACACACGTATCTGGCCTTGTGTGCATGACAACTTCAAACGGAGCGATTGTATTGTCGTCAAACTGTGAGGGTTTAATGACTGTCTTTCAGTGTGCATGGACCTTGCTTCGTGTCACTGAATGCATTTGCTTTGATGGTTAGTACTCTGTTGTGGCGGTTCTGGATAGGGTTCTTGTTCTCTCTGTAACTGTTCAGCAAGTGACTGACAGTTTTTTATACAGAAAACCACATCTAGCTCTGGGTACTATAGGTGTGTAGCTGTGCATTACACTCAAGTGGCTGCAGTCTTGCTTTCACCACAAAGCTGATAAGTGCGTCATTCAGGTGTAGGTTGGTCAGGTGGTAGGAGTACAGGGAGTACTTGACGTTGTCGATGCTTGCCAAACACGTGAACAAACATACACACGAACGCACGTGCGCACCACACATGCACGTACGTACACATACCCATACTTACACGCACACACACACACATACACAAACAAACACACACACAAATACACACACAACACATACTACACATTGAACACACACACACACACACACACACACACACACACACACACACTGAACACACACACACACACATACACACACTGAACACACACACATGCACACACACACACACACACACACACACACACACACACACACACACACACACACACACACACACACACACACACTGAAAACAGATAAACTGTGTCACTAGATAAATGTCAGTTTTGTCAGCTGTATTTCCTATGGTTGTATGATACTAATTGTATTGAGTAATTTCAGAAGCGTTGCTGTTGAATTGTGTCATGCTTTGTTACACATGTTGGCGCAATCAACACGTGCAAAAAACATTCATCCATCACACAACCGCAAGCTCTCCTTTCAACCACTGGCACTAAACAGATCACGATATATTTTTTTTTACGTTTATTTCTACAAACTCTCACACATCATACACACAACATACAACATTCACATCCACGCACCTTCATATTAACTCTTTCTCTCCTCCCTCATTTTCTCCTCTTCTTCGTCTCCTTCTTCGTCTCCTGCTCCTCTTTTTCCTTCTCCTTCTTCATCTCCTACTCCTTCTTCATGTCCTTTTTCTTCGTATCCTCCTCCTTCTTCGTCTCCTGCTCCTCTTTTTCCTTCTTCTTCTTCGTCTCCTTCTTCATCTCCTGCTCCTCTTTTTCCTTCTCCTTCTTCGTCTCCTACTCCCTCTTCATGTCCTTTTTCTTCGTATCCTCCTCCTTCTTCGTCTCATGCTTCCTCGTTTCCTTCTTCTTCGTCTCCTTATTCCTCATCTCCTTCTTCGTTTTCTCCTCCTTCTTCGACTCCTTATTCCTAGTCTCCTTTTTTGTCTCCTCCTCCTTTGTCTTCTTCTTCCTTGTCTCCTTCTTCTTCTCCTTCTTTTCCTTTCTCTACTTTTTTCTTTCTTCTTCTTCTTCTCTTTCTTCTCTTTCTTCTTCTTTCTCTTCTACTTCGACTTCTTTTTTCTTCTTCTCCTTTTTCTTTCTCACCTTCTTTTTCTTCTTCTCCTTTTTGCCTTCTTCTTTTTCTCCTTTTTCTTTCTCATCGTTTTCTTCTTTTTTTGCCATTTTCTTTCTCGCCTTCATTTTTTTGTTTGTTTTCATTTTCTTTTCCTTCTCCTTTTTCTTATTCTTCTTTTCCAGTTCCCTTTCCAAAGGTGGTTTTTGGCAAACTGTCCAATAAACCCAGTCTACTTTTAGTTTCCAACTTGGTTGAATTGTTTTTCAAAACCTTAATCATACCACACATGCACACACAAAATTTCCTTCCGCACGCAACATAAAAACACGTGCATACATCACCCCATACACACGACACACACAAAAAAAAAACATGTGCACGTATCACCCTGTGCACATGACACCCCCCAACCCAGGGAATACATTTTTTGGGTCAAAGACTAGAAAACATTTTCGAAACTAAGCCAACAAATATTTCAAAATTAGCAAAAGATAAAAAGATATTGTTTTATAATTATGACAGCCAAGATAATAAGTACTTAACCAGCACCAAATAACCAAATACAAAACGATTGATTACGAAATATTTGCCACTGGTAAATAGATAAAACCTGTGAAGTAGTATGCACCATGAAGAAAATATCAAACAGTTAATCAAAAATTCATAATTCCCTTCCAGAAATGATATTTCAAAAATTCATTCATAACCGCACTCTAAAAATTGTCAAATCTTAGGATCCGTTTTTTAGAATAGAATGAAATACCTCATGTATTTTTTGCGATGATCCATTCACACATTAAGCACCAAAGAAACCTCCAAAAACTCCAAAATCCAAAGAAAAATAATATCAGAATCACTGACATACTCTCAAAAAGGAGCAAAAAGGACAATATCATCAAAGTGCCAGCTACATTCATGACTAACTCCAAACTCTTGAATGCCATATATTCAAAATCATAATGAACAATAAAGTGATCATGTTACACCCCAAACAAACCATGGGCACAAAACCTGTGCCTCCTCAAGTCACACATATAAAAAATTCTCGACTCATAACTTTAATACAAAAAGCATCACACTCTTTGTCTACATGAGAATTCTATATTTATCATTAGGATGAAACATGAACCAGTAACCAATACGTTCACACCCTTAAGAAAACAATCTAAATTATTTCTCACATTCTTAGGTCTGAAATGAAGTCTGACGTAACTGCATTCGTATGTCAAAATTAACATCAGTGGACTATGATGCTATGTCATATGTCAGCTACCCATTCCCTCGAGAGGAAATCTGCATATTTCTTTCATTATATCCAAAGTGAATTGTGTCCCACAATCCAAGAGGACTTCCTTTGGCAAACCCATGCGACTGAAACGGTTACCAAATCTTCTGCAACCGAGATTGTGTCCTACTATTTGAGTAGTATGGCTTTGGGATTGCAAGTGGCTACATCCACAATGGTAAGCACTTACCTGTAGCCTACTAGATACATTGCATGGAACAAATGTTCCTCCCTGACCCCTGTGCACAGTTGCTACCCCAGGTAAGTTACCTAGTATTAAATCAGTGACTGGTTCTTCAATGACACAGGCAGAAGTGTACCTGTGAATAAGGAGTTGAGACTTCAATGTTTGCTACAGGAAATCTTTCAATTCTGCCCCCGAAAGAATGGCATGTCAGTGTTTCACCTGTGTACTGCTCTGGTCGCACCAGAGACTTCTTGACCCCTGCTGTAGTACAGCCTGTATCTCTCAGGAGAGTAGCATCATACCCGTTCACACTGTATTTATCCACGCACAATCCAGCAGTAGATGCCTGTGAAACTAAGGTCTGATGCCCCTCCTCCTGTTTATTATTATTGTCACTCACCCCATGTGAAGCCACATTCACTGCTGATGTGTTCACATAAGGGCACTGTTTTATAAAATGGAACTTACATCCACAATGATTACATTTGGGGAAACCTTTTGAATTTGTTGTTTTTGTCCACTGGTATGCGCTTTACTCATAGCTACGGGAGAACGTGGGTTGGGGGAAACGTTTTGTCTCTCACCAGGGTTAGGTCTGGAAAAGGATTGTCCTGAATATCCACCATGACCAAAATGGTTTGTCTGAGGGCCATACATCCTCTGTTGAGGTGTTGCATTACCAAAACAAGATGTATTGCCAAAACAGGGCAATGGCTTTCGATAACGAGGTGGTGGAGGATTATACCCACCACGACCAAAGTCCTGGACAAACTGGTTTTTATATTTGGCGAATTTACAGAGACGTTTGCGTCAAAAACAGAAAAATCGCCTTTTCAGGCAGTGTTTTTTTTCTGGATGAGCAACTGGGTATTGATCCGTGGCCCAGCACATTTCTTCTGCAGTGTGAATTTCTCTTTCGCGCAAACAGACAGCGAGATCCTTACTGACACTTTGTAAAAGCTGCTCCTTCAAAAGGAGATCCTGAAGACTATCAAAATTTTTGTCAGTTTGCGAAAGTTCAATCCATCGATCCAAATAATGGGATATTCTTATGAGAAACGATGGGAAAGATTCACCTTTTTCAGGACGGACTGCACGAAATTTGTCACGGAAACCATCGGCGGTGCACTGAATTTTTTTCAAAAGTTCGTCTCTCAGTTGATCCCATGTAAGTCCTTCTTTTGCCACAAGGGTATGATACAGTGCTAGCGCACTTCCCTTAAATAGTGAGCGATGTATAAAGTCCATTTTTCCCGAGGTCAACCGCAAGAAGTCGCATGACTCTCGAAACGAAAAAGAAACGAATCGATGTCGTCCCTATGCTCATCGAATGGAGGAAGTTTTGGGATATATGAGGACTTGGGCTGAGAGCTACTGGAAGAAGTTTCAGAGGGCGAATATTTGCTTTAGTTTTGGAATTTTAGCCTCTCTAATTATATCTCTGCTTCTAATTCCAGTTGACGCAACTTAAAGCTACGTTCCTTCATTTCTTTTTCATATTCTCTTTGTTCTCTTTGTTTTTCACTTTCCTATCTCTCTGTCTTTCTATTTCTTTCATTTCTTTTTCATATTCTCTTTGTTCTCTTTGTTTTTCACTTTTCTCTCTCTCTGTCTTTCTATTTCTTTCATTTCTTGTTCATGTTCTCTTTATTTTTCACTTTGTTTTTCCTCATGTTCTCTTTGTTTTTCATTTTCTTCTTTCATTTCTTTTTCACGTTCTCTTTGTTTTGCAAAGCTTATCTTTATTTTTGGCATTCATCACACTCAATACACTGTTGAATATAGTTACTTTTTTCTTCCCCAGAAAGTTGCAAGCACTGAGCGTGTTCAAAATATGTATCAAAATTATCCATTTTTACTATCTGGGGAAAACAAGATTGTCAAAAAGAAAAACAAATGTCAAAGAAAAGAAAAGTAAGCAACACACAAGCAAACACACGAACTCTAGGTCACCCATGACAAAAGATGAATCGCAATGAATGAAGCAAACAATAGCTTCACAACAATCACCATTTTGAAATAGAAATCAGCATTCAATCAAATAGCTGCATAACATTAAACAAATGAAACACTTGTCAGAGGGGGTACAAATCCCAATGTTTCACCAAAGTATACAAATCAGTATCCAAACAATTTTTTATCGGGGATTAAATCCAAATCTAGCCTATCCTTAAGTCAGGGTCACCACTGTCATGCTTGTGTACACATGTTCATGCAATCAACACATGCAAAAAGCATTCGTCTGTCACGCAGCAGCATGCTCTCCTTTCAACCAATGGCACTAAACAGATTGCGATATTTTTTTTTTACATTTATTTCTACAAACTCTCACATCACACATACAACATACAACATTCACACCCACGCACTTTCATATTAACTCTTTCTCTCCTCCTTTGTTTTCTACTCCTTCTTCGTCTCCTTCTTCGTTTCCTGCTCCTCTTTGTTTTCCTTCTTCTTTGTCTCCTACTCCCTCTTCATCTCCTTTTTCTTCGTATCCTCCTTCTTCTTTGTCTTCTTCTTCCTCGTCACCTTCTCCTTTTCTTTTACTTTTTCTTTCTTCTTCTTTTCTTTCTTCTCTTTCTTCTACTTTCTCTTCTACTTCAACTTCTTTTTTTCTTCTCCTTTTTCTTTCTTGCCTTCTTTTTCTTCTTCTCTTTTTCTCTTCTACTTCGACTTTTTTTTTCTTCTCCTTTTTCATTCTCGCCTTCTTTTTCTTCTTCTCCTTTTTGCTTTCTTCTTTTTCTCCTTTTTCTTTCTCACCATTTTCTTCTTGTGTGTGTATGTGTGATGTGTGTGTATGTGTGTGTGTGTGTGTATATGTGTGTATGTGTGTGTGTGTGTGTGTGTGTGTGTGTGTGTGTGTGTGTGTGTGTGTGAGAGAGAGACAGAAAGAGAGAAAAAGAGAGAGAGAGAGGGGGAAATGTTATTCAGTAAAAATAATCAGTTCTTTCTAATGGGTGAACAAGCTCTCTGTCTGTCTGTCTGTCTGTCTGTCTGTCTGTCTGTCTGTCTGTCTCACCATTCCCTCCCTCCTTCTGGTGTAAATATACATACGCTTGAATTCACCTGCATGATCACATACACAATTGCATACATACGTACGTATATTTGTATTCATATTTATATTTATGTGATTTATTACGTCCATATTTGAGCGTATTCAAATGCACAATTTTCATATATAGGCATACACATATACGCTACTACATATGCACGCATCGATATATTTACATATACATACACACATACATATGTGTGTGTGCTTGTTTTCTCTCTCTCTCTCTCTCTCTCTCTCTCTCTCTCTCTCTCTTTGTCTCTGTCTCTGTCTGTCTCTGTCTGTCTGTCTGTCTCTGTCTGATGTCTATTTGTGTGTGTGTTTGAGCGTGTGTGCATATGTGTGTGTGTTTTCAATTTCGTTTAATGTCTATCCACATAATGTGATATTAGACGATGATGGAAAGAGGAGAGGGAAAAGGTGAGAAGAATAAGAACTATAGTGGACATGAAATTAGGAAAATTATCAAAGTATAACTGACAACGTAACAAGAAACTTTAAAATATAATCTAAATGAACATTACTATCTTTAAAAATAAACTTCTAGTTTAACTAGATTTCTCATAAACAATAACGTTTGTCAATGAACAGATATTTCTGACAAAAACCGTGTCAGTGCAATAAACTATAACAATGAACCGATGGAGCTTTTCTATAATGAGGTGAAAATATCAAACGCTAACGTGTGTGTGTGTGTGTGTGTGTGTGTGTGTATGTGTGTGTGTGTGTGTGTGTGTGTGTGTGTGTGTGTGTGTGTGTGTGTGTGTGTGTGTGTGTGTGTGTGTGTGTGTGTGTGTGTGTGTGTAGCCTAAGTATCACACGTGGGCCTGATCAAAGGGAACGCAATTTACAAACAATATAAAACACGTCACACGTCTCCACGTCACAAGTTCCTCCAATCAGTCTTACCTTACTGCTGATTGTATCACCTGAGCTTCTTGATTACTCACACCTGATTGTGACTTACTGTACACGGCCTGTTTTACTGTCTTTTGCGTATGTATGCTGCATCTATGAGGTGTTGTTGTGGTGTTCATATAAAGGTGTTGTTGTGGTGTTCATATAAAGGTGTTGTGGTGGTGTTCATATAAAGGTGTTGTTGTGGTGTTCATATAAAGGTGTTGTTGTAGTGTTCATATAAAGGTGTTGTTGTGGTGTTCATATAAAGGTGTTGTTGTGGTGTTCATATAAAGGTGTTGTGGTGGTGTTCATATAAAGGTGTTGTTGTAGTGTTCATATAAAGGTGTTGTTGTGGTATTCATATAAAGGTGTTGTTGTGGTGTTCATATAAAGATGTTGTTGTGGTATTCATATAAAGGTGTTGTAGTGGTGTTCATATAAAGGTGTTGTAGTGGTGTTCATATAAAGGTGTTGTGGTGTTCATATAAAGGTGTTGTAGTGGTGTTCATATAAAGGTGTTGTGGTGTTCATATAAAGGTGTTGTTGTGGTGTTCATATAAAGGTGTTGTGGTGTTCATATAAAGGTGTTGTAGTGGTGTTCATATAAAGGTGTTGTAGTGGTGTTCATATAAAGGTGTTGTGGTGTTCATATAAAGGTGTTGTAGTGGTGTTCATATAAAGGTGTTGTGGTGTTCATATAAAGGTGTTGTTGTGGTGTTCATATAAAGGTGTTGTGGTGTTCATATAAAGGTGTTGTAGTGGTGTTCATATAAAGGTGTTGTAGTGGTGTTCATATAAAGGTGTTGTAGTGGTGTTCATATAAAGGTGTTGTAGTGGTGTTCATATAAAGGTGTTGTTGTGGTGTTCATATAAAGGTGTTGTTGTGGTGTTCATATAAAGGTGTTGTTGTGGTGTTCATATAAAGGTGTTGTAGTGGTGTTCATATAAAGGTGTTGTAGTGGTGTTCATATAAAGGTGTTGTAGTGGTGTTCATATAAAGGTGTTGTGGTGTTCATATAAAGGTGTTGTAGTGGTGTTCATATAAAGGTGTTGTTGTGGTGTTCATATAACTAACTTTGCCTGTTGTATTTGTTGATGACTTAGTCTGTATTTGCTGATGATTTAGTGCGTTTTGGATTTATGAATTTTTGTTGTGTGTTGGAATAAAGTACTTTAAATTGTCGAGTACGTGTACGTGTTTTGATTTTGTGTGATACTTTTTTTTCTAGATCTGTTAAAGATGAATCTCATATGATTTGAGTGTGGTCAGTTACTTAGTTTGGTCAGTTTTTGTGCTTTGATTTGTACTTTGAATTTTCTGTACGATTTTAATTGATTTTGTACAGACATAGGATTAGGTGTCAATATTCATGAAAGCAATGATATATTTTTGATCATCTCTCTCTCTCTCATATTTTTCTTGCTCTCTCTGTGCGCGTGTGTGTATGTGAGTGTGCGCACGCCCGCGCGCGCGCGTGTGTGTGTATGTGTGTGTGTTTTGTGTGTGTTGGAAGCTAAGCGCGTATTCTTGTGTGTTTTTTTTTAAAGCTGATGACGCATTTCAAACAGATAATGCGACACATGTAACTGATTTACCTAACAGATTGGTCTTTAGGACACAATGTAAACAATAGACACCAACGTTCAAACATTGTTTGTATTGACACTTTAGATTACAATGTTCCGAAATAAGTGATCAATAATTCAAGAAACACCAGTATAGGTTAATGTGTCTGTCTGTCTGTGGTGTCTGTGCATGTTGCTGTCTTTGCTTTCACATCTTTGTGATGAAACATTGTTTTGAGGGTTGTCCTAAATTTAGAGCCAAATAAATAGTAGACAGGAAAATTGAAGGATGCGTTGATAAAGGTGCATAGTGTATTCAGGATAATGATCAGTCTGTAAGTATTGTAGAAATGTCCTCCCATACTAAGATCTTTGATGAAGAGCATGATGATTCGCAAAAAGAAACGTGGAATGAAAGAGATAATGTAGAGAACAGATGTTCCCACCAACATCCTTGTCAGGGCCACGTCACGGCTTGAAACGGCGTCAGCAGCTAAAGATGACTTTTCTCTCCATTTAGTCATTGACTTGAGTTTGATGACAGTGATGATAGTGGCGACTGTGACAGTGATAATACAAAACTGTGGAATAACTATACCAAACATCACACCATCCAGTGTGTCAAGTAGGTTTTTGTTGCGCAGGAAAAAGTCACTGGGGTAAGAGGTCAGATCGGTGATGTTATCAGCTGGATAGAAAGCGCATTTAATGGACCACTTTGTACTGATCACAAAGAACACTCCGAGAATGACAATGGAAGGCAGCAGGATGATGACCCACATGGTTTTTGTCTTCAGCACTGTCTGAGAACGTAGTGGACTCACCACACAGAAACACCGCTCACAGGCAATGATGGTGGTTATCCAGGACGAGGCCCAGCCAAACCCATACAATCCGCTGAGATAGTTGTTCTTTATGAACACGAGCAGGGCTCCAAATAAAGGCTGATTAGTTAACTCAAGATAGATCCGATCTGCATAGTTACAAAAGGCCTGCAGCATGTAGATCAAATCCACCAGTGACAGGAAGAACAGACACAGATTGATACGCTCTTTGATCCCATGCTTGTAGAAAATCACACAGCTCAGAATATTACACGGAAAGCTAAAGAGAAACAATATAGGTAGAACTCCACCATAGGCAATTCTCTCACACAGATCCGGCATCGTTCTGCTGATCAAGTTGTGAGGGTTATCCCATGGAATAAAGTCTGCTGTGAAATTCATTATGATGCATCCATCTGGGAAATCAAGTGGAATATCAGAAAAGTCACTATATTTCCTTGTTGAAGTAGTGTTCAACTTGGTGTCAGTAATATATGCATCCATGACATATAGGTGATTTTCTGACAATTAGGTAATTTCTCCTTCTTAACGTACTAACATTCAAACATGGAAGTTATAATAGTTTGTCTGCATGTAATGCTGCACTAGATACATTTCAGGCACTAATGGCTATCGTGTTATCAGGTTTCCGAGTACTGTCAGGTAGTTCAAATGCCTTCTTTATTATTGCCAGTTACTACCCCACGACTCTTCGTCTGAAGTCTGCTGCAGACAAACACAGTGACCTGTATCCAACGTCTCTGATTGTCACGTTGTATATTTCTATAATGATATAGTCAAAGAAATTTATGACATACGCACAAAACGTTACAGATACAATATACTATCAAAAAGAGTGCATAACAGCAAAAGCAGCATCATTATCACTAACTATATACCAATACTATCATCAATACTGCACTTATAACGATTCTGTTCATACCTTTCTCACTACATACAATTTCTCACATGATATTATGTTGTTTGTGGAGGAAAGATTTATGAAGATGGGAAATGAAGACGATGTATCACACTGGACGAAGGTGACAACAGACCGTCAGCAAACTACTGCGTTAAATCTAAAAAAAAAACAAAAACAAAATCGCAACATGGAATGTTTGGACATTGTTGCAAAAAGGTAAATTAGACAACGTCAAAATGAAAATGGAAAGGCTCAACATTAATATTTTAGGAGTAGGGGAAGTGAGATGGAAGGGGACAGGCATGATGACATCAGGAGAATACACAGTGATATAATCTGGTGGGAACTCACATGAAAGAGGAGTAGGCATCATAATTGACAGGGACAAATCAAAAGCAGTTAGGGGATATTGGGCTGTGTCCGACAGACTTTTGCTGGTTAAATTGGATGGCAGGCCATTTGATATCAACATCATTCAGGTGTATGCACCAACATCCGCAAGTACTCAGGAAGACATTGACAACTTCTACGAAATAATAGAGATGGCCAAGGCCCAATGCAAATCACAAGAAGTTACAATAATAATGGGAAATTTTTATGCTAAAGTGAGAAAGGATAGCATGGACGATATAGTTGGACCTCATTGCCTTGCTACACAAAATGAAAGGGGAGGGAAACTAGTGGAATGGTCACAGATGAATGAGTTCATAGTAGGAAACACTTGGTTTGAGCAGCCTCATAGAGGAAAATGGACTAGATGAGTCCAAGACATAACCGATTGAAGGTAACCGAAAACCACCATCATATCCTCCCAAGTAAATCATGGCCAGACACAATACAAGAATCAAGAATAGCGTTAATAGGGGCTGCACTTGAACACCTTCATCCGGTAGGATAGGGGAAGTCGCGCTGAGCAGGTGACACCAGACTGTCATCAAATTATTGCAATCAGATTAAAAAGTATAAAAACAGCAACAAGGGATGCTAGAACAATACTCAAAATGGGAAAACTAGAAATGTCAAGATAGAAATGCAAAGACTAAACATCAATATCTTAGGACTAGGAGAGGTGAGATGGAAGGGAGCAGACTTGTTAACTTCAGAGAAGCATAAACTTACATATTCTGGTGGGGACACATGAAAGAGGGGTAGGCATCATGTTAAGTCCAAGTCTATCACAGGATACTGCGCTATATCAGACATCGTTTTACTGGCTAGATTGGAGGAGAAGCCATTTGATGTCAACATCGTCCAAATATATGTACCAACATCCGCAAGTACTGAAGAAGAAATCAACAACTCCTATCTAGAATTAGAGACAGTCAAGACTCAGTGTAGATCACAGGACATGACAACAACAATGGGAAAATGTAGTGCTGAAGCGGGACAGGAAAAAGTAGATGACACAGTTGGACCACATGGCCATGGCAAGCGAAATGAAAGGGGTGAGAAACTTGTTGAGTGAACACAAGTAAATGAATTCATAATAAGAAACAATTGGTATGAGCAACCTCATAGAAGAAAATGGACATAAACGAATCCATGAGACAGCCCGAAATGTCAAA
>JAPXFY010004494.1:0-10000 GCA_030674185.1 Monoplex corrugatus | reverse complement strand
GAGTCACCAAAGCGGCCGGGGCGGCCGGAGCCGCACCCGGATGGGTTTTGGATCTGATAAATGCACGCGTCCCCGACCCCCCGAGGGGAGCCGGGTCGGCGCTCGTTTGCATGTATTAGCTCTGGAATTGCCACAGTTATCCAAGTAGCGGGTGGAGCGATCAAAGGAACCATAACTGATTTAATGAGCCATTCGCAGTTTCACTGTACCGACCGTGTGCACTTAGACCTGCATGGCTTAATCTTTGAGACAAGCATATGCTACTGGCAGGATCAACCAGGTAAACGCCCTTGGAAGGAGAACCGCGACACGCTGGCTTCCTACACACGGGTCTCGCTCCGCTCGGGGGTCGGCCCGAGGACGGCGCGGCCGCTCATAGGGCGCGTGCGGAACCCTCCTCCGTGGCGGAGGTGGGGGTGGCCGCTGGGTCGAGGCCGTAACCGGGAAGGGTGCTTTTCGGGCGGGGAGGCGCGGGGCGAGGGTCGGGCTCGAAGACTGGAAGGGTGTTTTTACCCGACCGTCCGATCCCTACCTGCGCGCCCACGTCCGCCGCCGCCGTCGCGGACATTCGTTTCAGACGGGTCGTCTGAGTCTCCCGAGGTCGACGCGGCCTGCTTTCCCCGGAGGGAGGCCGCGTCTAGAGTCGACGCGCAGAGCGGGGAGGAGCAAGCTGCCCAGAGCGGTCTTTCGACCGGGCAGGGGCCGTCCCCAGGCGCGTCCGAAGTTCCAATCGACCAGGCAACCCCCAAAAGTGACGGCCCGGAGGAGGGGGTTGCTCTCCTCCGGGCCCCAGGCAACCCGGAGGCGCCTGTCATCTCTCGTCCGTTACACCTTTTCTAGTCCGCTACCTTGTCCGAGCGGGGCGCTTGTCCCCTCCTCGACAAAACCCCGAAGGCCCGTTTTAGGACCGTCTTTGCTCCGACAGGAGCTCCGTCGCCGCCGACGGATTCGACCGTGCCCGTCACCGAGGCACTCTCCCCGGTCGTCAGGCAGGGAGAGGCGCGCACCTGGGAGTCTGGGTGGGCCGCACCGTTTGGACTCTGTCCATTTTTTTTTTTGTTCGGAGAAGCAACTTCCTCCGGTGGCGCCTTCTGCGGGCCGCCTGCCTTCCGTCACCTTGTCCGAGCGGAGCGCTTGTCCCCTCCTCGACAAAACCCCGAAGGTCCGTTTTAGGACCGTCTTTGCTCCGACGGGAGCTCCGTCCCTGCCGACGGATTTGACCGTGCCCGACACCGAGGCGCTCTCCCCGGTCGCCACCCGGGGAGGTGAGTCAACGTGGGAATCTCGTTCGTCTGCAACCTCACGGACACTGTCCGTTTTTTTTAAACATTTTTATTACATCGGAGGTGCACCTTCCTCCGTCGCTTGGGGTGTCTCAAGCCCCTGGAGTGGTTTCGCCATTTACCCAGACCGACCGTTCGACAAGCATATGGGTTTTTTACCTCGGGGATCAACCGAGGACCCCCGGACGGCGAACCGCGACGCGCGGAGGCATCCTACACACGGGTCTCGCTCCGCTCGGGCCTGGGCTCGAGACGGCACGGCCGCTCATAGGGCGCGCGGGGAACCATCCGCCCGGAGGCAGGGGGTGGGAGGCCTCTGGATCGAGGCCGTAACCGGGAAGGGTGCTTTCGAAAGCGGGTCGGAGGCGCAGGGCGAAGTTAGGCTCGGACACGTGCCGGAAGGGCCCCAACGAAACCCCGCCAAACCGTCCAAGCCTCCCAACGCGCCCGCGGGCCACCGCCGCCTCTGCGGACATCCGTTTCAGACGGGCCTTCTGAGTCTCCCGAGGTCGACGCGGCCTGCTTTCCCCGGAGGGAGGCCGCGTCTAGCGTCGACGCGCAGAGCGGGGAGGAGCAAGCTGCCCATGCGGTCTCTCGACCGGGCAGGGGCCGTCCCAGGCGCGTCGAAAGTTCCAATCGACCAGGCACCCAGACGTGACGGTCCGGAGGAGAGGGTGCACTCCTCGGGCCCCAGGCAACCCGGAGGCGCCTGTCTTCCGTTAACCTTGTCCGAGGAAAAAGAGTGTCGACTCTGAACGAGTCTGAGCGGGCCTTACGCCGGTCTGATAATGGGGTGTGTGGGTGTCTGCCTCCACCACACTACTACCTCCTCGATAAAGCCCCGAAGGTCCGTTTTAGGACCGTCTTTGCTCCAACCTGGAGCTCCAGGGGTGGCGGGCGAATCTGAATCTGACCCAGGACGGGCCACCCTCCCTGGGCTGGCCAGGGAGGTCTGACAGCATGGAGCTCTGAACCCACAGCAACTTTTGGACTTGGTCGATTTTTTTCACAGCCACTCAACCCTGTGGTGCCATGGCGTTTGAGCTTGATTCGTGCCCAGAAGGCTGCACACTGCCTGGGATGCGCTTTTGAGAAAACCAGCCTGACATTTCCTGGAGGTTTCGCACTTCGAGAGATCCACAGCGGTGGAGATTGAATCATTTCTCTCCCCCCAGCCAGAGTGCACCTCGGCTGGGGGCTTTTTTTATTCCCCCTGGAGGGCCCTCTCCCCCAGGACTTCCAGAGCACACCGCCAGGTGTGTAATCTGTATTTCATACCACACAGAACAACTCTGAGTGGGGCTCACGACGGTCTAATAATGGGGGTGCCTGTGCGTGTGTGCTGTGCCCACAACACACTACTTCAACCTTCTCGATAAAGCCCCGAAGGTCCGTTTTAGGACCGTCTTTGCTCCAACCTGGAGCTCCAGGGGTGGCGGGCGAATCTGAATCTGACCCAGGACGGGCCACCCTCCCTGGGCTGGCCAGGGAGGTCTGACAGCATGGAGCTCTGAACCCACAGCAACTTTTCGGACTTGTTCGATTTTTTATTTCAAATTTGCCCGCCATGGGCATCTGGGCTTGATTCGTGCCCAGGAAGGATGCTCGCTCACCTCTTCTACAGAAGCCCGAAGGGGCGTTTTAGGACCGTCTTTGCTCCAGACTGAGCTCCAGGGGTGGCGGGCGAATCTGACTCCTGCCAGGACGGGCAACCCTCCCTGGGCTGGCCAGGGAGGTCTGAGAGCATGGAGCTCCGAACCCACCGCAACTTTTTGAACTTTGTCATTTGTGAAAGCTTGACTCCAGAGTAAAGCCCACCGTGGTCATTTGAGCTTGATTCGTGCCCAGGAAGGCTGCTGCTCCACCTCCTCTACAAAAGCCCGAAGGGACATTTTAGGACCGTCTTCGCTCCAGACTGAGCTCCAGGGGCGGCGGGCGAATCTGACTCCTGCCCAGGACGGGCAACCCTCCCTGGGCTGGCCAGGGAGGTCTGAGAGCATGGAGCTCCGGAACCCACCGCAACTTTTTGGACTTTGTCATTTTTAAGAGTTTGGATCCAGAGTCACCATCACCGTGGGCTTTATTCGTGCCCAGGAGAGGGTGTGCCATCCTGGGATGCACTTTTCAGAAAAATCAGCCCGTCTTTTCCTGGAGGTTTCATGTTTTTCAGAGCTCCACCACGGGGAGATTGAACTCACTCCCCAGCCAGGGTGCACTCTCTCAGGCTTGGGTCACTGCCTTGAAGGCCCTGGAGCTATGAACCACCGCAACATTTTGGACTTTGTCATTTTTGAGAGCTTGGTCAGAGTCACCATCACCGTGGGCTTTATTCGTGCCCAGGAGAGGTGTGCCATTCCTGGGATGCCGTTTTCAGAAAAATCAGCCCGTCTTTTCCTGGAGGTTTCATGTTTTTCAGAGCTCCACCACGGCGGAGATTGAACTCACTCCCCAGCCAGAGTGCACTCTCTCGGGCTTGGGTCACTGCCTTGAAGGCCCTGGAGCTTTGAGACCACCGCAACTTTTGGACTTTGTCATTTGTCAAAGCTTGACTCCAGAGTCAAGCCCGCCAGGGGTCACTCTGAGCTTGATTCGCGCCGAGGAAGGCTGCTCGTTTACCCTTCTCTACAAAGCCCGAAGGGACGTTTTAGGACGTCTTTGCTCCAGACTGAGCTCCAGGGCGGCAGGCAAATCTGAATTTGGCCCAGTACGGGCAACCCTCCCTGGGCTGGCCAGGAGGTCTGAGAGCGTGGAGCTCCGAACCCACCGCAACATTTTGGACTTTGTCATTTTTGAGAGCTTGGCTTCAGAGTCACCATCACCGTGGGCTTTATTCGTGCCCAGGAGAGGTGTGCCATTCCTGGGATGCACTTTCAGAAAAATCAGCCCGTTTTTCCTGGAGGTTTCTGTTTTTCAGAGCTCCACCACGGGGAGATTGAACTCACTCCCAGCCAGAGTGCACTCTCTCAGGCTTGGGTCACTGCCTTGAAGGCCCTGGAGCTATGAGACCACCGCAACATTTTGGACTTTGTCATTTTTGAGAGCTTGCTTCAGAGTCACCATCACCATGGGCTTTATTCGTGCCCAGGAGAGGTGTGCCCATTCCTGGATGCCTTTTCAGAAATATCAGCCCGTCTTTTCCTGGAGGTTTCGTGTTTTTCAGAGCTCCACCACGGCGGAGATTGAATCACTCCCCAGCCAGAGTGCACTCTCTCGGGCTTGGGTCACTGCCTGAAGGCCCTGGAGCTATGAACCACCGCAACATTTTGGACTTTGTCATTGTCAAAGCTTGACTCCAGAGTCAAGCCCGCCAGGGTCACTCTGAGTGATTCGCCCAGGAAGGCTGCCGTTTACCCTTCTCTACGAAAGCCCGAGGGACGTTTTAGGACCGTCTTGCTCCAGACTGAGCTCCAGGGGCGGCGGTAATTGACTCTGCCCAGGACGGGCAACCCTCCCTGGGCTGGCCAGGGCGGACTGAGAGCTGGAGCTCCGAACCACCGCAACATTTTGGACTTTGTCATTTTTAAGAGCTTGGCTTCAGAGTCACCATCACCATGGGCTTTGTTCGTGCCCAGGGAGGTGTGCTGTCCTGGGATGCCGTTTCGAAAAATCAGCCCGTCTTTTCCTGGAGGTTTCATGTTTTTCAGAGCTCCACCACGGCGGAGATTGAACTCACTCCCCAGCCAGAGTGCACTCTCTCGGCTTGGGTCACTGCCTTGAAGGCCCTGGAGCTATGAGACCACCGCAACATTTTGGACTTTGTCATTTGTCAAGCTTGACTCCAGAGTCAAGCCCGCCAGGGGTCACTCTGAGCTTGTTATCGCGCCAGGAAGGCTGCTGGTTCCCTCCTCTACGAAAGCCCGAAGGGACGTTTTAGGACCGTCTTTGCTCCAACTGAGCTCCAGGGGCGGCAGGCAAATCTGAATTTGGCCCAGTACGGGCAACCTCCTGGGCTGGCCAGGGCGGCTGAGAGCTGGAGCTCCGAACCACCGCAACATTTTGGACTTTGTCATTTTAGAGCTTGGCTTCAGAGTCACCATCACCATGGGCTTTATTCGTGCCCAGGGAGGTGTGCTCCTGGGATGCCGTTTTCAGAAAAGTCAGCCCGTCTTTTCCTGGAGGTTTCATGTTTTTCAGAGCTCCACCCGGCGGAGATTGAACTCACTCCCCAGCCAGAGTGCACTCTCTCGGCTTGGGTCACTGCCTTGAAGGCCCTGGAGCTATGAGACCACCGCAACATTTTGGACTTTGTCATTTTTGAGAGCTTGGCTTCAGAGTCACCATCACCATGGGCTTTACTCGTGCCCAGGAGAGGTGTGCCGTTCCTGGGATGCCGTTTCCAGAAAAATCAGCCCGTCTTTTCCTGGAGGTTTCATGTTTTTCAGAGCTCCACCACGGCGGAGATTGAACTCACTCCCCAGCCAGAGTGCACTCTCTCGGCTTGGGTCACTGCCTTGAAGGCCCTGGAGCTTGAGACCACCGCAACATTTTGGACTTTGTCATTTGTCAAAGCTTGACTCAGAGTCAAGCCCGCCAGGTCACTCTGGCTTGATTCGCGCCAGGAAGGCTCTGTTCCCTTCTCTCGAAAGCCCGAAGACGTTTTAGGACCGTCTTTGCTCAGACTGAGCTCCAGGGCGGCAGGCAATCTGAATTTGGCCCAGACGGAAACCTCCCTGGGCTGGCCAGGGAGGTCTGGAGCGTGGAGCTCCGAACCACCGCAACATTTTGGACTTTGTCATTTTTAGAGCTTGGCTTCAGAGTCACCATCACCATGGCTTTTTCGTGCCCAGGGAGGTGTGCTTCCTGGGATGCCGTTTCAGAAAAATCAGCCCGTCTTTTCCTGGAGGTTTCATGTTTTCAGAGCTCCACCACGGCGGAGATTGAACTCACTCCCAGCCAGAGTGCACTCTTCGGCTTGGGTCACTGCCTTGAAGGCCCTGGAGCTTAGACCACCGCAACTTTTGGACTTTGCCATTTGTCAAAGCTTGACTCCAGAGTCAAGCCCGCCAGGGGTCACTCTGAGCTTGATTCGCGCCCCAGGAAGGCTGCTGGTTCACCTCCTCTACGAAAGCCCGAAGGGACGTTTTAGGACCGTCCTTGCTCCAGACTGAGCTCCAGGGGCGGCGGTCGAATCTGACTCGTGCCCAGGACGGGCAACCCTCCCTGGGCTGGCCAGGGCGGTCTGAGAGCGTGGAGCTCCGAACCCACCGCAACATTTTGGACTTTGTCATTTTTAAGAGCTTGGCTTCAGAGTCACCATCGCCATGGGCTTCATTCGTTCCCAGGGGAGGTGTGCCATTCCTGGGATGCACTTTTCAGAAAAATTAGCCCCGTCTTTTCCTGGAGGTTTCATGTTTTTCAGAGTTCCACCACGGGGAGATTGAACTCGCTCCCCAGCCAGAGTGCACTCTCTCGGGCTTGGGTCACTGCCTTGAAGGCCCTGGAGGCGTGAGACCACCGCAACATTTTGGACTTTGCCATTTGTCAAAGCTTGACTCCAGAGTCAAGCCCTCCAGGGGTCACTCTGAGCTTGATTCGCGCCCAGGAAGGCTGCTGGTTCACCTCCTCTACGAAAGCCCGAAGGGACGTTTTAGGACCGTCTTCGCTCCAGATTGAGCTCCAGGGGCGGCGGTCGAATCTGACTCGTGCCCAGGACGGGCAACCCTCCCTGGGCTGGCCAGGGAGGTCTGAGAGCGTGGAGCTCCGAACCCACCGCAACATTTTGGACTTTGTCATTTTTAAGAGCTTGGCTTCAGAGTCACCATCGCCATTGGGCTTCATTCGTGCCCAGGGAGGTGTGCCATTCCTGGGATGCACTTTTCAGAAAAATCAGCCCGTCTTTTCCTGGAGGTTTCATGTTTTTCAGAGCTCCACCACGGGGGAGATTGAACTCGCTCCCCAGCCAGAGTGCACTCTCTCGGGCTTGGGTCACTGCCTTGAAGGCCCTGGAGGCGTGAGACCACCGCAACATTTTGGACTTTGTCATTTTTGAGAGCTTGGCTTCAGAGTCACCATGACCATGGGCTTCATTCGTGCCCAGGAGAGGTGTGCCATGCCTGGGAAAAATCAGCCCGTCTTTTCCTGGAGGTTTCATGTTTTCCAGAGCTCCACCACGGCGGAGATTGAACTCACTCCCCAGCCAGAGTGCACTCTCTCTGGCTTGGGTCACTGCCTTGAAGGCCCTGGAGCTTTCAGACCACCGCAACTTTTTGGACTCTGCCATTTGTCAAAGCTTGACTCCAGAGTCACCATCACCATGGGCTTTATTCGTGCCCAGGAGAGGTGTGCCATGCCTGGGAAAAATCAGCCCGTCTTTTTTCCTGGAGGTTTCATGGTTTTTCACAGCTCCACCACGGTGCTCGGAGATCTCCTGGAGGCCCTCTCCCTCCAGGACTTCCAGAGCCCCGCCGCTGAGCCTGGGTTTTATCCCCAACCAGGGTGACTCTGAGTGGGACTCGCCACGGTCTGTCGAGGGTGGCGGTGTCACCACCACACTCCCCTCCCCTACACAACCCCGGAGGTCAGTTTTAGGACCGTCTCGGCTCCAGACAGGGCACCCGGGGTGGCGGGCGAGCCTGCCTCTGGCCCCGAGACGGACCAACCTCCTCGGGCACGCCTGGGAGAGGACGGCGTGCGTGGAGCTTCCGGACACCGCAACTTTTGGGACTTTGGTTTTGGAGCGAGCTCGGCCCTGGAGTCAGGCCACCGAGGAGGATCGAGCCCCAGGGACGAGCCCCGGGGACCGGGCAAGCCTCCTCGGAGGGGGTCGAGACCCCAGAGCCAAGCGCCAGACTCCCAGGGAGAAGGAGGCAACACCCAACCCAACACCCTTCTCCCAACACCCAAATGGCACGTTGCAGGCCACCCTCTGCTCCGGCAGGTTCTCCAGAACCGCGGGGCTGGGCGCTCAAAGCCGGGTATGAAGCACCGCGGTCGGCCCGGACGGCCGCCTGCGAGCGCGTGCAGTTTTGATGGACGGTGACAGACTGCAAGCGTCTTTAAACGGCCATAACTCGGCGAATCCGGGTCCGATCGACACCAAATTTTTATCGTTGTTTAGAACGGGACGAGACCTTTCCAACGAGCCCACCCACACCCTCGTGGGCCCCCGGGGGCCAAAGATGCAGCGCCGCGAAAGCGTAAAACGCACGTATCTCCGCGAAAACTCGACGGATCCGGCGAGCACCGGGCTCTTCGGAAGCGTCTAGTTGAGCTGAAAAGAACGATACCACTTTCAGCCGTTTTGGTGCAGTTTTGGCGGAGATATCAGCCGAAAACCATCGGGCGCGCTCCAAAATGGCGGCCGCCGATGACGTCACGATCTCGGGAGAATTTCGCTCATATCTCGCCGACGCGAAGTCCCAGAGAGCTCAGATTCGGGTCAGGGGGTCCCAGGGGGCTCCTCTCACGAAACCTGGGGTCGGCGGGCCTCGGGGACGCCCCCTACTGGATCGCCGTTCGCTGGGACCCCCGACTTTGAACGGCTGTAACTCGGGGACCCGAGCGAATTGGGCCTCGTGGGTGGGCTCGTTGGAAAGGCCCCGTCCGGCACTACGATCGAGATGAGTTTGGGGAACATTGAGCCAGGGGTCCCGGAGATATAAGCCCACAAAGGTGCGCCTTTGACCGGGCGTAACTCCCGAACCCGACCGCCCTCGGGCACGGGGGTGGGCTCGTTGGATAGGCCCCGTCGAGCCCTAGAGGCGACCAGAGTTTGGAATTTTTTCGCCTTTCGGTTTTCGAGATATTCGCGAAAAACTAAATCCCCACCGGTCAGTGCGTGTGTGTGGCGGGCACCCATGTCTCCAACGGGGCTTCCAGGGCCGCGGGGGCCGATCTGACCGTGCCCGAGAAAGGTGAGCCTTCCTCGGCATGCCAACGGGGCCTCGTTGGCCCTGGAAGTCGCGACCCACCGCACGGTTTTTGACTCGGAGATAGAGAAAGGGCCCCCGAATTTGAACGGCTCTAACTCGGGGACCGGGCCGCCTAGAGACACCAAACTCGGGTCAAAGTAGGGTCTCTGTGGGCCCCTTCCAACGAGACCGCCCCCGAGCTCCAGGGCCCCCGGGTCCCGGAGAAAAGGGGCCCGACAGGACGGCGCGCCCATCGGTGCGAAAGGTCCCAGGGGTCCGGGGGGGCGGGATCTGAGAAGGCCCGGAGGGACCCCCCGACCCCCGAAAGGGCGAGCCTCTGGGACCTCCCCTTCCCGAGATGCGGGCCGCTTTGTCAAAAAGTCCCTCGCGCGTAAGCGGGCCAATCTCGGGACCGGAAGGTCCCAGCGGCTGGGGACGGCGGGTGGTAAGGGGGCCCGAGGGGACCCTACTTCTCCCGCCGTCCCGAGCCCCGGGGACCTTCCGGTCCCGAGATACGGCCACTTCCTGTCCACCTTCGACCGGGCGTAACTCGGAGAGGAAGCCGAGTTGGGAGTTGAGACTCTGGGCGTGGGGTGTGTGTGTGGGTGCTCAGGGTGCTCCGGGTGTATGGAGCCCAGACTCGGCTCGGTTCCCGAGATACGGTCACTTCCTGTCCAGATTCGAACGGGCGTATCTCGAAAAATAAGCCGAGTTGGGGCTCCATTCTCGGGGCGTGGGGGGTGCTCGAGGAGACCCCCCTGTGCCCAGAGTATGGAGCCCAAACTCGGCTTGGTTCCAGAGATACGCCCCCTCAAATTTGGAAATTTGACCGGGCGTATCTCGGAAAACATGCCGAGTTGGGGCTCC
>JAPXFY010004493.1:12500-17824 GCA_030674185.1 Monoplex corrugatus | reverse complement strand
ACCCGCCGGGGGAACCCCGGGGTTGCTGTTGGCAACTTTAAATAGGGGGGGCAGTTGGAAAGGTAAAACTAGGGACTCAGATCTGATATCGTGAGTTCAACCCCAGCCAGAAACATTAAAAAACTGGTCTGTTCGCTCCCACCTTAATTTTTCCCCATCATTCTGGTGGTGCCAGTTTTAGCGTCTGAAAAGGTACCTTCCCCCCTTTTTCCCCCGTTTAAAGACCTTGCCAGACCACGGGGTTTTTCGTGTAGGCTCGGGAAAAATCTTCAGATAATTGTTGGCGAATTTTGGGTGGGCGCATATGGAGCTGTCCGAGCACATTTAATCCCTCTTGAAATAAATCCAAGAACTTCCCCAATGGGGGGAAAAGGTTTTCTTTAATTTCTTTTTGGTGATAGTGGGGGCACCAAAGGGCCAATTTGGCTTTTCGGGTTGGGGGAATTGGGTTTTTTTAACTTTTCATGGTGATAAAGTTGGGGAAAACCCCGGGGGGCCCATCAATGGCTTTCTTTTAAATTTGGGTTTTTTGGGGGCCCTAATTTTTCAATTGGTTTTTTGGAATAGTGGGGGCAGCCATCCCAATTGGCTTTTCGGGTTAAAATTGGTTTGGGCTACTTTCAGGGTGATAGTGGGGGCACCCATCAAGGCTTTCTTTTAAAATTTGTGCTACTTTCATGGTAAAGTAGGGCCCGGGGGCCCCAAAACCCCAAACGGCTTTCGTTAGATTGTGTCGCATTGCAAAACTTGGCAATTCCTTTGGGAAAGGTTACTTCCATCCGGGTTTAGTGGGGCGATCCCCCCCAACCCAACATGTCGCGGGTTTGGCTGTTGATTAATGGTTTTCAGATATACAGGAAAGGGCTGTAAAACAAAGTAAAAAGCTTTTCTGGACAAATAAGCGAAAACAAAAGGGGGAAAAAGGAAGGAAAAAAAAAGGAAAAAAAAAAAGAAAACCAAAATTCCCCCAAATCCATGTAGACAGCAAAACAAAAAAAAAGGGAAAAGAAAAAAACCCCCACCCAAATTTCATCATGTAGACAGCGAAACAAAAAAAAAGGAAGGAAAAAAAGACACCCAAATTCACATGTAGACGGGCAAAACAAAAAAAAAGGGAAAAAAAAAAAAAGACACCCAAATTCATCATGTAACAGCGAAACAAAAGAAAAGGAAAGAAAAAAAAGACAGCTAAATTCATCATGTAGACAGCGAAACAAAAGAAAAGGAAAGAAAAAAAAGACAGCTAAATTCATCATGTAGACAGCGAAACAAAAGAAAAGGAAGAAAAAAGACAGCTAAATTCATCATGTAGACAGCGAAACAAAAGAAAAGGAAGGAAAAAAGACAGCTAAATTCATCATGTAGACAGCGAAACAAAAGAAAAGGAAGGAAAAAAGACAGCCAAATTCATCATGTAGACAGCGAAACAAAAGAAGAGGAAAAAAAAGACAGCTAAGTTCATCATATAGACAGCGAAACAAAAGAAGAGGAAAAAAAAGACAGCTAAATTCATCATGTAGACAGCGAAACAAAAGAAGAGGAAAAAAAAAGACAGCTAAATTCATCATGTAGACAGCGAAACAAAAGAAGAGGAAAAAAAAGACAGCTAAATTCATCATGTAGACAGCGAAACAAAAGAAGAGGAAAAAAAAGACAGCTAAATTCATCATGTAGACAGCGAAACAAAAGAAGAGGAAAAAAAAGACAGCTAAATTCATCATGTAGACAGCGAAACAAAAGAAGAGGAAAAAAAAGACAGCTAAATTCATCATGTAGACAGCGAAACAAAAGAAGAGGAAAAAAAAGACAGCTAAATTCATGGCCAGATTTAATCTGATAATGTGAACAGTGAAACAAAAGAAGAGGAAGGAAAAAAAGACAGCCAAATTCATCATGTAGACAGCGAAACAAAAGAAAAGGAAGGAAAAAAGACAGCTAAATTCATCATGTAGACAGCGAAACAAAAGAAGATGAAGGAAAAAAGACAGCCAAATTCATCATGTAGACAGCGAAACAAAAGAAGAGGAAAAAAAAGACAGCTAAATTCATGGCCAGATTTAATCTGATAATGTGAACAGTGAAACAAAAGAAGAGGAAGGAAAAAAAGACAGCCAAATTCATCATGTAGACAGCGAAACAAAAGAAAAGGAAGGAAAAAAAGACAGCTAAATTCAGCATGTAGTCAGCGAAACAAAAGAAGAGGACACCCCCCCCCCCCCCCCGCTAAATTCATGACCAGATTTAACCTAATAATGTAAACAGCGAAACAAAGGAAGAGGAAGACAAAAGACAGCTAACTTCATGGCCAGATGTAACCTGATAACGTAGGCAGCGAAGCAAAAGAAAAGGAAGGAAAAAAAGACAGCTAACTTCATGGCCAGATGTGGCCTGATAATGTAGACAGCGAAACAAAAGAAAAGGAAGGAAAAAAAGACAGCCAAATTCATCATGTAGACAGCGAAACAAAAGAAGATGAAGGAAAAAAGACAGCCAAATTCATCATGTAGACAGCGAAACAAAAGAAAAGGAAGGAAAAAGACAGCCAAATTCATCATGTAGACAGCGAAACAAAAGAAGAGGAAAAAAAGACAGCTAAATTCATCATGTAGACAGCGAAACAAAAGAAAAGGAAGGAAAAAAGACAGCTAAATTCATCATATAGACAGCGAAACAAAAGAAGAGGAAAAAAAAGACAGCTAAATTCATCATGTAGACAGCGAAACAAAAGAAGAGGAAAAAAAAGACAGCCAAATTCATCATGTAGACAGCGAAACAAAAGAAAAGGAAGGAAAAAAAGACAGCCAAATTCATCATGTAGACAGCGAAACAAAAGAAAAGGAAGGAAAAAAAGACAGCCAAATTCATCATGTAGACAGCGAAACAAAAGAAAAGGAAGGAAAAAAAGACAGCCAAATTCATCATGTAGACAGCGAAACAAAAGAAAAGGAAGGAAAAAAAGACAGCCAAATTCATCATGTAGACAGCGAAACAAAAGAAAAGGAAGGAAAAAAAGACAGCCAAATTCATCATGTAGATAGCGAAACAAAAGAAAAGGAAGAACATCTTCATATCAATTTCACGTTCCAATTTCCTCAGCAGGAGGTCGAAAGATCATTCTGATAACGCAGAGATCGTAGGCTCGTCGCTCAGGTGGGCCACAAGCTTTTATGTTATACTGCATCATACTGTGGTTTGTTAGAAGGCGTTATTAAGTGGGTTCTGTGTATAGCGCCATGAATTCAAAATCTGATATTTCCGGTTCAGTCCCAGCCTGCAACACAAAAACTGACCTCCTCGCTGCCCATCTTAATGCTCCAATCATTTCAATCATATGTTCCGTTCATTCTCTTCCTCGCTCCCACCCCTCCGTATTTTCCGAGACCTTGTCAGCGCAAGAAATTTTCGTCAGGCTTAAGGAGTCTGCTTCATAACTACTGGCAGATTTAGGTGGAGCGCGCATGGAATTGTCCGAGTACGATAGTTTCTCTCGAACAAACAGACTGTCAGCTCCGAAATGTAGCACTTGGTTGCAAATACCTGAATTGTTTTGCCTGAGTCAGCAAGCAGTGTCACCCGTACAGGACAATGTAGACTACTAGCGCCTTGTACAGTCTGTACTTGATAGTACTTGATACTGGCCGCCCACAACTGAGATACAAAGACGTTTGCAAACGTGACATGAAGGCGCTTGAGATCAACACTGAGTCCTGGGAGGACCTCGCAGACGACCGCAACAGCTGGAGAACCACTCTCAAGAAACTGCTGCGGATTGGTGAGGACAAACTGTCATCTGCTGCAGCAGAAAAGCGAGTCCGCAGAAAAGGGATGACAGCCAACAGACCAGCATCAGCATACACATGCGACCGCTGCGACAGAGACTGCCTCTCTCGCATTGGTCTCTACAGCCACAGGCGACGGTGCTTGGACCAATCAGACAGCCCATTTAGACATTAGAACGGATGTACTTTGTCCATGGTCAGCCATGACCGAGGGAGGCCTACTACTTGATAGTGAAGTTGATGCGCTGCTTCTGTTGATCAATCCTTTACGTCCGGCCATTGCCAACGCTGCTATCATGATGTGGATTTCAACTGTGCAGCTGCCATCTTTGATTCCCGATTTAGGAAGAATACGAACATTTTTTTTTTCAAGTGATTCATCACAGTCGGGCAATTCCGTATGCACTCCACCCGAATCCACCATACTCCTTCAGCCCCACACAAAACCCTGCTGTCGTACCAGGGAATACAGATGTTAAGTATTTTCAGAAATTCCTGAAAAGTGCTGTCCATACGCTTGTCTTTTTTTTTTTTTTTATTAATTAAAAAGTGCCGATTTTTGGCGCTTTTTATGGTCTGTGTAAACTTGGCCTGGCTGCCTTGTTTTCCTAACTCCTAACCTGTACATTTGCAACAACTCAGTAGTCTGCAACACTGACTTAAATTTGGTATAGATCCATACAGACAGAGATGAGAACAATTTTCTTATTAACCCTTTGACTCCTGCAGCCTGTCTGCCAGCATCCTGCATTGTCAACCATGCTAGCAAAGCAAAATCTTAACTCTTTGATTCCCTCAACCTATCCACCAGCTTCCTGCAGAAAGCTGATGGATAGGGTGCGGGAGTCAAAGGGTTAAGTTTTTGCAGTCGGTAGATAGGGTGCGGGAGTCAAAGGGTTAAACTCCTTTTCGATTTTTTTTCTTGTCGATAACAGTGTCATTCTGCTTACAGCATCCAAAAGCACTTTTCAATCCAAACTAAGAACAACACATTTACGGAATAACAGAAACATTCTGGAGCAAAGAGTCATGCATGTATTAAATAAAGTCAACAATACAATCCATTTGCGAACAGTGAATGGTATATTGTTCAAATAAAACCGTACCTTTCTCTCCGATTAAAAAAAAAAACGAACGTTGCATATATGACAAACGGGTCAAACTGTTTAATTGTCTTGCAAGGGATCACAATTGAGAAAATTTTGCTGACACAGTTTATTAACACAACACACACACACACACACACACACACACACACACACACACACACACACACACACACACACACACACACAACACACACGCACACACATACACACACACACACACACACACACACACACACACACACACACACACACACACACACACACACACACACGCACACAAATGTATCACTCCTGGGTAATACGAAATAATGTTCCCTTTTAATGAAGATTAAAAAGGAAAACGGACAACAAGAACAACACCAACAATAAGAGAGAGAGAGAGAGAGAGAGAGAGAGAGAGAGAGAGAGAGAGAGAGAGAGAGAGAGAGAGAGAGAG
>JAPXFY010004493.1:2500-5000 GCA_030674185.1 Monoplex corrugatus | reverse complement strand
ACTTCCTGATCAGCCTTATACGATGGAGATGATAGTAGCAGGATCTGGCAGTTTGAGAAACAAAGTTGTTCATGGAGAGGGTAGAGTCAATGCAGACACCAAGGTTTTTAGCTGAATCAGAAATTGGGACTGATGTGTTACATAATGGGAGAGAAAGAGGAGGCAGCTGAGAAAGTTTCTGACGGGTGCCATTGAGGATAGCTTCTGTTTTGTCGTCATTAAGCTGAAGTCTATTGTGTGTCATCCAGTTCTTAATGTCCGAGTAACACTCAGTGGTGCGAGTCAACAGGCGCTGTATATTATCAGGTGAGTCACTGTCTTGAAGTTGGGTGTCATCAGCATAGAAGTGGTGTTTTAAAGAATGGGAGTTGATGATGGTGGACAGGGGGGAGGTGTAAAGAGTGAAAAGAACAGGGCCAAGGACAGATCCTTGTGGAACACCACAGGTCAGGTATGCAGGTTGAGAGTAAGTGCCATTGATGAGAACGGTTTGTTTTCTGTTGGATAGGTATGAAGTGAACCAAGACAGAGCAATGTCAGAGATGCCAAAAGTATGATGAAGTCTAGAAAGGAGAATACCATGATCAATGGTATCAAAGGCTGCAGACAGATCAAGGAGTGTGAGGAGAGAGACTTTGCCAGTATCAGTTGCAAGGAGGAGATTGTTGAGAATGTGTAGTAGGGCAGTTTCAGTGCTATGTCACTGGCGGTAGGCTGACTGGAAAGGATTGAGGAGATTGTTGGCAGACAGGTGAGAGTTCAGCTGGTTGAGGACGACTTTTTCAAGGAGTTTTGACAAGAAAGAGAGATTAGAGATAGGCCGGTAATTTTTCAGTTCATTTGGATCTAAATTGTGTTTCTTGAGGAGAGGGTGAACAATAGCAGACTTGAAAGAATCAAGGACAGTTCCAGTTTGAAGAGAAGTGTTGATGATGTCAGTGATGAATGGGAGGAGAGTAGGGAGACAGTCGGCGTAGAGAGAACCTGGAAGAGGATTTAGTTCGCAGGTTTTGAACGACATGGATCTGATTGTGTTGAGAATTTCTTCTTGTGAGACTGGGGTAAAAGTAGTAAGAGGTGTGCCAGAGAAGGAAGGGTCAGGTGGGCATGGTTGACAGGGTGATATATAGCACTTTTGTTCTCTTGACGTTCAAGTTTAGGCCAGCCTTATTGCCTGCTGCATCTACCCTGTATAGAATTCTTTTTATGCTGGTAATGTTGTCTGCTAACAACGCAATATCATCGGCATAGCGCAAGTTTGTAAGAGTTTTTCCTCCCATCTTTATGCCCATGCCTTCTATGCTAGCATCCCTCATGACTTGTTCCGTGTAGATGTTAATTAAAGAGATAAGGTGAGAGGATACAACCTTGTCTGACTCCCTTGTGAATGTTGAAAAATTCACATTTCTGGTTGTTCCTTCTAACTGTAGCCTTTTGGTCTTTATATAACGAGGCAATTAATGCAATGATGTGTTTGGTAAAGCCCATTTGACCATTATGTTGAACAGGTAGAGATGAATGACGCTGTCAAATGCTTTGCTGTAGTCTCTGAAGGAAAAGGGTGGCACTATTTCAAAAATCCGATATAGAGTCAAGTCCTGTTTTATTTTGACCCAAATAATCTTGTTTTCTTCTTCCACTGAATGACTATGACAATTATAATCGACGTTCACCATGACCTACCGACTGTTTTGTTCCACCACTGATTACTAAACCGTGTGCTAAGACACGCACTACCTCCTTGATTTAGGTCGCTTGTCGTCTGCGTCGGTTCAAGTACGGTTACTCTCCGAAGGTCGAGTTGTTCGGAGAGTTGCTTCGCTTGTAGGCAAAGCTCATTTTGTGTGTAAAAACGCTTCGTTCTGCTTGAACAGCAAATGCAAATTGCGAACAACGCGTTGAGTGCTTTTTGCTGCTCCAGCAAATAAACAATACCTTCAATTTGTTTTAAGGCCTCTTTCTCGGGGTCCCATACCTTTCACTTCCTTGGTCTGATATGGAATACGAAACAATAAATGACTATCTAATACGAACTGTTATTTCTGATCAAAAGTGGGATTATTTCTGAATGCCGATATCGCCAAACGCGCGTATTTTCTTTTCTTAACATTCTTTTGCGAGTAAATCGTGCTCATTCAGACCAGATACATTCACTTCTTCATAAGCTAAATCCATTACCAAGTGTTCCCTTGGTCTCAACAGATCAGAATATAACAGACTCTTGAAATTCTCGAATTTCATTGTTAATTGATCTAAACCATTTGTTCGCGCCGTTAAAAGTGAGGATAAAACAAAAATGAACCAGTCACATGAAGTCGATAAAAGTCAAGTTAAGTCTTTTTTTAAAATAAGAACACTACATACCTTGTTCAGACAAATACTGAAAATGTGAGGTGGATTTGTTTCATATTGACCGAAGAAAGGTTTGTGTGTGCGTGCGTGCATGCGTGCGTGCGTGCGTGTGTGTGTGTGAGACAGACAGAGACAGACAGACAGATAG
>JAPXFY010004492.1:0-17827 GCA_030674185.1 Monoplex corrugatus | reverse complement strand
CGTGACCCCAGCAAGGCCAGGCCCAGGGGTTGAATGTGTGACCCCAGCAAGGCCGGGCCCCCTTGTTTGAATGCGTGACCCCCAGAACGGCCAGGCCCATTTGGTTAAATTTGGTGAGCCCAGCAAGGGCCAGGCCCAGTGTGTTGAATGTGTGAGCCAGCAACGACCAGGCCCAGTGTGTTGAATGTGTGAGCCCAGCAATGGCCAGGCCCAGTGTCTTGAATGCGTGAGCCCAGCAACGACCAGGCCCAGTGTGTTGAATGCGTGAGCCCAGCAACGACCAGGCCAGTGTCTTCAATGTGTGAGCCCAGCAATGGCCAGGCCCAGATTTGTTGAATGTGTGAGCCCAGCAATGGCCGGGCCCCAGAGTGTTGAATGTGTGAGCCCAGCAATGGCCAGGCCCAGAGTGTTGAATGCGTGAGCCAGCAATGGCCAGGCCCAGTGTCTTGAATGTGTGAGCCCAACAATGGCCAGGCCCAGAGTGTTGAATGTGTGAGCCCAGCAATGGCCAGGCCCAGAGTGTTGAATGTGTGAGCCCAGCAATGGCCAGGCCCAGAATGTTGAATGCGTGAGCCCAGCAACGGCCAGGCCCAGTGTGTTGAATGTGTGAGCCCAGCAACGGCTAGGCCCAGAGTGTTGAATGTGTGAGCCCATCAATGGCCAGGCCCAGTGTGTTGAATGTGTGAGCCCAGCAATGGCCAGGCCCAGAGTGTTGAATGTGTGAGCCCAGCAATGGCCAGGCCCAGAGTGTTGAATGTGTGAGCCCATCAATGGCCAGGCCAAGAGTGTTGAATGCGTGAGCCCAGCAATGGCCAGGCCCAGCGTGTTGAATGCGTGAGCCCAGCAATGGCCAGGCCCAGAGTGTTGAATGTGTGAGCCCAGCAACGGCCAGGCCCAGAGTGTTGAATGCGTGAGCCCAGCAATGGCCAGGCCCAGAGTGTTGAATGTGTGAGCCCAGCAATGGCCAGGCCCAGCGTTGTTGAATGCGTGAGCCCAGCAATGGCCAGGCCCAGAGTGTTGAATGTGTGAGCCCAGCAATGGCCAGGCCCAGTGTGTTGAATGCGTGAGCCCAGCAACGGCCAGGCCCAGAGTGTTGAATGTGTGAGCACAACAACTGCCAGGCCCAGTGTCTTGAATGCGTGAGCGCAGCAACGGCCAGGCCCAGAGTGTTGAATGTGTGAGCCCAGCAATGGCCAGGCCCAGTGTGTTGAATGTGTGAGCCCAGCAATGGCCAGGCCCAGGGTGTTGAATGCGTGAGCCCAGCAACGGCCAGGCCCAGAGTGTTGAATGTGTGAGCCCAGCAATGGCCAGGCCCAGTGTGTTGAATGTGTGAGCCCAGCAACGGCCAGACCCAGTGTGTTGAATGTGTGAGCCCAGCAACGGCCAGGCCCAGTGTGTTGAATGCGTGATCCCAGCGACGAGCCCAGCGTGTTGCAAAGGAAAGAGGGTCCTGCTTACGTCACAGAGACACCGTCTTTATCGCACGACTTGCCTTTGCCTTTGCATTTGCATTTGCGTGGAGTTCATTGTATGTGAGCTCTCTCTCTCTCTCTCTCTCTCTCTCTCTCTCTCTCTCTCTCTCTCTCTCTCTCTCTGTGTGTGTGTGTGTGTAGCCTCATCTCGTTCACTTAGATTGGTCTTAACTGTTTGTTTTGTTTGGTGCACAATTACCAAAAACTGAATTTAAAATGCTGATCCATTGTTCTTCAAGATTGTTGTCATAGACTCTAGGAAGAGATGGGATAGACGGATTTATGAGATCAGTGAAGGAATTGCTTTCACTGAATTTGGCAAGTATCTGTTGAATCATTTGGGAATTTTCATTTCTTTTCCAATCAAGGCATGTGCGAAGATGATCACTGCAACCACTCAGAATTACGTATATTTTGATTTACTTATGTTTAGTTTTTTTTTTTCTGTGATATAGATGTAGTCAAGAAGAGTTTTGCTGGTGGGAGCTCAAGGGTTGGTTTGTCAATGATCTAGGAAATGTCAGCAATGGCTGAGGAAGGTAAATAATCAAAACAGGGAAAGACATGTTCTTTCTCTGCCAATTAAGAGAATGTGTTGAAGCAGTTGCATGTGGTGCAATCTTAACTAATTAATTATCTGAATAACTGATATTTTTGTTTGCCTTCATGTGTAGGGGATATTTGTTTATATATGGTTTAATTATCTCATTTTCAGTTTGAGAGAGTGGTTTCCAGCTAGATCCAAACGTTGACAATCCAAACCCCTTGTAAGGCGATGAACAGTCCAGCAGGAAAATGATCACTGTAACTGTTGAGAACTACGTATTGTTTTACTAACGTTTTGTTGTTCTGTGATACAAATGTAGTCAAGAAGGGTTTTGCTAGTGGGAGTTATAAGGGTTGGTTTGTCAATGATCTAGGAAAAGTTGTCAGTTGATAAAGTCGTACTGGAGAGAGATGAGAAATGTTCTTTCTTTAAATCAGTAAAATATATTGATCAATTTAAAAGTGGTGCAATTTTTAGGAAACAATAAAATTATCATCCAGTTGATACTTCATTGCCTTTATATATAAGGGATACTTTCAATATGGCTTGATTATCTCGTTTTACATTTGAGAAAAGGGTCTGCAACTAGACTCAAGTGTTGACAATGTGAAACCCTTATAAGCAGGCAACAATGAATACGACTTTTGTTCATTATTTCCAGATATCCCTTATGATAATTGTAACTTGTTTGTGACAGTAATACAATATAATACAATACAATACAATACAATACAATACAATACAATATAATATAATATAATATAATCTAATCTATCTAATATAATCTAATATAATCTAATATAATATAATATAATATAATATAATATAATATAATATAATATAATATAATATAATATAATATAATATAATATAATATAATATAATATAATATAATATAATATAATATAATATAATATAATATTAATATAATATTAATATAATATTAATATAATATTAATATAATATTAATATAATATTAATATAATATTAATATAATATTAATATAATATTAATATAATATTAATATAATATTAATATAATATTAATATAATATTAATTATAATATTAATATAATATGTGATGTGATGTGATGTGATGTGATATGTGAGATTGTGATGTGATGTGATGTGATATGTGATGTGATATATGTGATGTGATATATGTGATGTGAGATATGTGATGTGAGATATGTGATGTGTGATGTGTGATGTGTGATGTGTGATGTGTGATGTTGTTGATGTGTGATGTGTGATGTGTGATGTGTGATGTGTGATGTGTGATGTGTGATGTGTGATGTGTGATGTGTGATGTGTGATGTGTGATGTGTGATGTGTGATGTGTGATGTGATGTGATGATTGTGATTGGATTGTGATGTGTGATGTGTGATGTGTGATGTGTGATGTGTTGATTGTGATGTGTGATGTGTGATGTGTGATGTGTGATGTGTGATGTGTGGATGTGTGATGTGTGATGTGTGATGTGTGATGTGTGATGTGTGATGTGTGATGTGTGATGTGTGATGTGTGATGTGTGATGTGTGATGTGTGATGTGTGATGTGTGATGTGTGATGTGTGATTGTGATGTGTGATATGTGATGTGTGATTGTGATGTGTGATTGTGATTGTGATGATGTGGATGTGATGATGTGAATGTGATGTGATGATGATGTGAGATGTGATGTGAATGTGATATGTGAGATGTGAGATGTGGATTGTGATATGTGAGATGTGATATGTGAGATGTGATATGTGAGATGTGATATGTGAGATGTGATATGTGAGATGTGATATGTGAATGTGTGATGTGATGTGATGTGTGATGTGTGATGTGTGATGTGTGATGTGATGTGTGATGTGATGTGTGATGTGATGTGTGATGTGATGTGTGATGTGATGTGTGATGTGTGATGTGTGATGTGATGTGTGATGTGTGATGTGGAGTGATGTGTGATGTGGATGTGAGTATGTGTGATGTGATGATGTGAGATGTGAGATGTGAGATGTGATGTGGATGTGAGATGTGAGATGTGAGTGTGATGAGATGTGAGATGTGTGATGTGTGATTGTGATGTGTGATGTGTGATGTGTGATGTGTGATGTGTGGATGTGTGATGTGTGTGATGTGTGGGATGTGTGATGTGTGATGTGTGATTGTGGTGATGTGTGATGTGTGATGTGTGTGATGTGTTGATGATGTGTGATTGATGTGTGATGATGTGTGATGATGTGTGATGATGTGTGATGATGTGGTGATGATGTGTGATGATGTGTGATGATGTGTGATGATGTGTGATGATGTGTGATGTATGTGTGATGATGTGTGATGATGTGTGATGATGTGTGATTGATGTGTGATGATGTGTGATGATGTGTGATGATGTGTGATGATGTGTGATGATGTGTGATGATGGTGTGTGATGATGTGTGATGATGTGTGATGATGTGTGATGATGTGTGATGATGTGTGATGATGTGTGATGATGTGTGATGATGTGTGATGATGTGTGATGATGTGTGATGATGTGTGATGATGTGTGATGATGGTGTGTGTGTGATGATGTGTGATGATGTGTGATGATGTGTGATGATGTGTGATGATGTGTGATGATGTGTGATGATGTGTGATGATGTGTGATGATGTGTGATGATGTGTGATGATGTGTGATGATGTGTGATGATGTGTGATGTGTGTGATGATGTGTGATGATGTGTGATGATGTGTGATTGTGTGATGATGTGTGATGATGTGTGATGATGTGTGATGATGTGTGATGATGTGTGATGATGTGTGATGATGTGTGATGATGTGTGATGATGTGTGTGATGATGTGTGATGATGTGTGATGATGTGGTGATGATGTGTGATGATGTGTGATGATGTGTGATGATGGTGTGATGATGTGTGATGATGTGTGATGATGTGTGATGATGTGTGATGTGTGATGATGTGTGATGATGTGTGATGATGTTGATGTGATGATGTGTGATGATGTGTGATGATTGTGTGATGATGTGTGATGATGTGTGATGATGTGTGATGATGTGTGTGATGGTGTGTGGATGATGTGTGATGATGTGTGATGATGTGTGATGATGTGTGATGATGTGTGATGATGTGTGATGATGTGTGATGATGTGTGATGATGTGTGATGATGTGTGATGATGTGTGATGATGTGTGATGATGTGTGGATGGTGATGTGTTGATGATGTGTGATGTGGATGATGTGTGATGATGTGTGATGATGTGTGTGATGGTGTGGTGATGTGTGTGATGATGTGTGTGATGTGTGGTGATGTGTGGTGATGTGTGGGTGATGTGTGGTGATGTGTGGTGATGTGTGGTGATGTGTGGTGATGTGTGGTGATGTGTGGTGATGTGTGGTGATGTGTGGTGATGTGTGGTGATGTGTGTGAGTGTGGTGATGTGTGGTGATGTGTGGTGATGTGTGGTGATGTGTGGTGATGTGTGGTGATGTGTGGTGATGTGTGGTGATGTGTGGTGATGTGTGGTGATGTGTGGTGATGTGTGGTGATGTGTGGTGATGTGTGGTGATTTGGTGTGGTGATGTGTGGTGATGTGTGGGTGTGTGTGTGGGTGATGTGTGGTGATGTGTGGTGATGTGTGGTGATGTGTGGTGATGTGTGTGATGTGTGTGATGGGGATGTGTGGTGATGTGGTGTGGATGATGTGTGTGATGTGTGATGATGTGTGTGAGTGTGATGTGTGTGATGTGTGTGATGGTGATGGTGATTGTGATGTGATGTGATGTGATGTGATTGTGATGTGATGTGATGTGATGTGATGTGATGTGATGTGATGTGATGTGATGTGATGTGATGTGATGTGTGTATGTGATGTGATGTGATGTGATGTGATGTGATGTGATGTGATGTGATGTGATGTGATGTGATGTGATGTGATGTGATGTGATGTGATGTGATGTGATGTGATGTGATGTGATGTGATGTGATGTGATGTGATGTGATGTGATGTGATGTGATGTGATGTGATGTGATGTGATGTGATGTGATGTGATGTGATGTGATGTGATGTGATGTGATGTGATGTGATGTGATGTGATGTGATGTGATGTGATGTGATGTGATGTGATGTGATGTGATGTGATGTGATGTGATGTGATGTGATGTGATGTGATGTGATGTGATGTGATGTGATGTGATGTGATGTGATGTGATGTGATGTGATGTGATGTGATGTGATGTGATGTGATGTGATGTGATGTTGATGTGATGTGATGTGATGTGATGTGATGTGATGTGATGTGATGTGATGATGTATATGATGATATGATATGATATATAACATAAATACATAACATAACATAACATAACATAACATAACATAACATAACATAACATAACATAACATAACATAACATAACATAACATAACATAACATAACTATAACATAACATAACATAACATAACATAACATAACATAGCATAGCATAACATAACATAACATAACATAACATAACATAACATAACATAATATAACATAATATAATATAAAATAATATCATATCATATCATATATAATATCATATATAATATATATTTCATATAATATCATATAATATCATATAATATAATATATCATATCATATCATATCATATCATATCATATCATATCATATCATATTTCTCTGAAATGCATGGGTGCAACTCCTGAAAAAGAAAAAAACCTGAAAGAAAATTAGCCTTTTTATGATGATTTGGGGGGTCTCTCCTTTAATCTGAGCATGAACAAATGAACAGAAAAATTGACATATTTCTGACTTACATGGTAACAGATTAGCAGTGTTACCACCAGTACTAACCATGATAGATTACTAGTTAATCATGAAAGAAAAATCTAGAAGAAGCAACAGCTGAATAATTCTGTCAAAGTCAGTCTTAAGAATACAGAAACCAGTCCAGTCAATGTCACTCTTTTGCTCCAATCCTCCTTCACAGTTTATCTGCCAAACAGTATCCTTGTGTTTATAACACAGGTCCAAACTGACCATAACACAGTATCTGACAATCCTCTAAGTGATGAAGATTAGCACTAGTCATTCATAAGGTGTTTCCAGGCCAATATGAGTGTCGCCTTTGTTCATAAAATCAACAACATCAGTAACAGTTCAGACACATTATTGTTTAAAAAAAGTGGAAGATGGTTAAATGTCCATTCTAGATTTCTTCAGAAACTGTCTAATGTCTTGTGATGACTTCATGGCAGCTCTTCTGCCACCTTTTGGCACTGTGTAGATGCTGGAACTGGGTTGTGCAGAAGTGGCCTGTGCAGAAATAGCATGAAACGTAACTAACCATCACATTTTCCTTGTGGCTGGGATGATCGGCATGTTCCTTTAGTTTTTTCTTTCCACTCGTGCCATAGGCTACTTGATTTGCTTAGAGCAAACTGTGCAGAAACATGTTCCTGGTAAGTCAAGTTTCCGACACCACTCTCCGTACTCTTTGTCCTGCTCATCTTTCTGCTTCAGCCACTCTCACCTCCACTTGTCTTTCACCCCTTCCTCCACCTTCGCAAGACGCGAAAAATCTGCTTCTGTGAGATAATGCATACTCAAACGTCGAACGAAAAGTCGCCTGCTAATTCCGGTCACGTGCTTCGGATCTTCTGTACCTCCAACACAGGAGAGCTCCAATCACTTTGCTTACGAACACTCCGAGCGGAAGCGGAGTTGCTCACTGTATCGAAGGATTTTAATCGGCATTTTTTCCCAATCGCTTTGCTTACGAACACTCCGAGCAGAAGCGGAGTTGCTCACTGTATCGAAGGACTTTAATCGGCTTTTTTTTTTTTTCCTTGTCAAATTTTCAAAAACCGGATCTGTCCGCTCGATCGTTTTTCAAAAACTGGATTCAGGTCTGTAGCCGGAGGAGTTGCACCATGGAAATGGTAGATTATCTGTGAGAACGTATTTCATAGTTGACTATCAGCCTACATTACCAACATTAAAATTGGTTTCATTTGTTTCCAAACCTCCCACTCCTTTACAATGCTCAACCTCTACTGGCATGTTACATAATGTACAGCTTCCATCAACGTCTCTGTTCACTTCACTGAAAGACGGCGACGCGTTATGAACCACTACTGAGGCATGGTCAAGCCACTGCTACAACTTACGTCATATGCCAACTTCTACCCCTGACGAATAGAAGACTGTCGATATCTTTATCTCTTAAAAAGAAGAAGACCCTCGAGGCAAGAGACAAAAACGGCAAGTTTATTTACCACGTATGAAGAAACGTGTAGCACGTCGAGTCAAGTCTTCATTGTTTCCAATCGCAAGGCGGAAAACTGGTCAAACCGCATTACGCAACGAATACACAAGCAGACCACACTCCACAAAGGATGGAGGGCGTGGTGTGTTGAACCACAGCCAACAGTGCCCAGAATGAGACAGAGAGAGAGACAGAGAGAGTGTATGTGTGTGTGTGAGAGAGAGAGAGACAAAGACAGAGAAAGAGAGAGAGAGAGAGAGAGAGAGTGGGGTGGTAGGTGGGGGACAGAAGGGATGCCTGGGCCATCTTAGGTGTGTGTCTGTAAACAAACTGTGTAAAAATCAGATTTCACAACTGTCATCAGACGGATTTTCACCCGACTTTTGTGCGTGTGTGTGGTTTTTTTTTCAGTAAATGTTCACAAATTTGGACAAGCAAAGACCCTGTTTAAAAAGCAACTGCTTGTGGTTATTCTGGCTGATTCAGAACAGTTCAATACAATTGTAAAGTGTAGCAAGGCCTTTGGGGAAAGTCATGGTCAAATTGTAGATAGTATGCTTACATATATCAACAAAATTTTATTGGCCATTTCTTAATGTATCTAGCCGTATTGAGACAACATGTTACATAGTATTTATTTTCATAAGTCCTAAATCAACATTCTGACCACTGCAGTCAAATGTGTAAAGACTATTAATGAATTTGGTATAATATATAATATACTTTTTAACTGATTTGAATCAAATTTAAGTAATATGTTTTATACTATACTATTAGGAAACTAGTAGCTTTAAAATCTTTTAGATCAGCTGCTTTTAGTTTATGATACTGTATGAAAACGGTGAGATATATTGCATAGTTTGTCCATCTAGTGTCTTGTTTCATTTTTTACAGGAGAGAGAGAGAGAGAGAGAGAGAGGAGAGAGAGAAGAGAGAGAGGGGAGAAAGAGAGAGAGTAGTCTAGGATTACGTAAAATATACATAGTGTTGAGTGAAGAAAAAAATCATTACTTTGATGAAAAGGAGATTTGACTGACATCGAAACGCAATAGAAAATATAGGAATAGAAAACAATGAGCGGAAGGAGAAACAACGGAATGAAAAAACAAACACATATATAGAGACATAGATTAATGAAAAAAAAAATAAACAAAAACATGACAAATGTTTTGACATGATAAGCAAACCACTACAATGAATAAATAAATGAATAAAGAAAACCGATGATAGATGGGATTATTTCAGACTGAAAAAAATTAATAACGATGACAGCATCTTTGTACACGTGACTTGCGCTACAACATCCTTCCCCACTTAAAGTGGAGGGCCTGTAACTTTACTCAGCCTAACAAACAACGGCCCTGTGACAATGCCTAGTAAGATCAAACAAATATGCCTTCGCACGTGACTTGAAAGACATGCCGCTGCAAAAGCGCCTAGACTCTTACCACATGCTTGTATCTGGCTATCTGTGTAAATACACAGGCATTGGGTTGTTAACCCTTTGACTCCTGTACCTATTTACCAACTGCACAAACTTAACCCTTTGACTTCCTCACCCTATCTTAACCCTTTCACTATTTTACCCTATAGAGTGAGGGAGTCAAGGTGTTCAGTATTTGCTTTGCTATCATTGATGATGATGCAGGATACTAGTGGCTAAGGTGAGGGAGTCAAAGGGTTAAACAGATGCATTTGGCTGTAAACCATACAATTTTGAACTGAATACAAAATACAGACAGGAGAGTATAAATGATCAATAAAAAAAAAGTTGCAGTATTGATCCATTTTTTTTATTTGTATACCGTATATAATAAATCATCAATAAGAATTTTGCAGTTTTGATTCATCTTTTTTATCTGTTTATTTCTTTCCATTGTTTTTCCAGCTCTGCGGTCATTACAGCAGCAGAGAGCTAAAGGACAATAAAAGTGTGAGCGCAAATTAAAACTGACTAATGTGATGAACCTTAATTTCTCATCTGAAAATAATATAAGATACAGAAAACATGCACAGGCAAGGGTAAAATAAAGAGAAACAATTAACCCATTGACTCCTGCACCCTGTCCACCAGCATCCTGCATTGTCAACCATGCTAGCAAAGCAAAACCTAACCCTTTGACTGCCTCATCCTGTCAGGAAGCTGGTGGATAAGGTGGTGGAGTCATAGGGGTTAAGTTTTTGCAGTTGGTGGATACGGTACAGGAGACAAAGGATTAAACAAGGAAAATATAACAGGACAGCTACAATGATAATCAAACAATCATAAGAGTAAACCTATGCGTCAGGGAAGGAGGGGGATAGATTGAACAGTTCACATTGTTCTAGCCTCTGCACTGTCATCCCGAAGTGGACAAAGCCACAAAGACAATTATCAGCCTTAGTTCAGGATCCTTTGATGTCCTTGGCAGCTGGGTGGCAGACACGGACACACACACACACACACATACGCACGAACGCAACACACACACACACACACACACACACACACACACACACGCGCGCGCGCGCACACACACACATACACACACACAACACAACACAACACAAAAAACATACAAACATACACACACACACACACACACACACACACACACACACACACACACACACACACACACACACACAAAGACAGTCAAACCCTTTCAACGATCTAATGTTCGTCTGATATAATTCATAATGAAAAGACGTTAAATCAAAGAACAAAGAACACACACTAACGCACAGACACACACAGTCACACTCACACACACACACACACACACACACACACACACACACAACACACACACACACACACACACACACACACACACACACACACACACAACACACACACACACACACACACACACACACAACACACACACACCACACCACACCACACACACACACACACACCACACAACACAACACACATCACACACACACAACACAACACCACACACACACACACACACACACACAACACACTCTCTCTCTCTTTCTAAGAGAGTCAAACCCTTTCAACGATCTAATATTCGTCTGATATCACTCATAATGAAAAGACGTTAAATCAAAGAACGAAAGAACACACGCTAACACACACACACACACACACACACACACACACACCACACACACACACACACACACACACACACACACACACACACACACACACACACACACATCACAACACAACACATTCACAACACAACACACTACACACACTACACAACACGACACGACACGACACGACACGACACGCAGGCACGACACGGTACGGCAAGGCACGACACAACACGACATGACACAACACAACACAACACAACACAACACAACACACACACTCACACCAATATATTCAACTCCATGCAACTTTTGACACACAAAGAATTATTAACCAAAAATTCAGATTTTCTACTTCTCAGATGACGGTGGCCTTAAATAATTTTCACGTGAAATAAAACTTGAATTGCACCGAGAACAACGATAGACTGTTACAACAGTGAAAACAAAATGTAAACATAGTTTGTAGTTTTTTGAGAATGTGGTGCTCACATACCTTCTCCCAAGTGATGCTGATGTTTGGCAGGTTTTTTTTGTTTTGTTTTGTTTTTTGAATCAGTGTGACTTTAAATTTAGAACTTTATATTCCAAACTCATGCTTTCACAAGGCTTTGACTCTCCAAAGCTTTGGTCCAACTATGATAAAAATCCACTGATAAAGAGCTTAGAATATCTTCGAATATATTTAAATCATGTTTTCTGCATTTGTTCTTCGTCTTTTACCTATGTTTGATGGTTGGTCAAAATTTTGAACCTGTCTGTCTTGGTCCTTGTCCATTGGACTTGGGGCTTGTACCTTGGACTTGGGGCTTGTCATTTGGACTTGGTGCTTGTCCCTTGGATTTGCTGCTTGTTCCTTGGACTTGGGGCTTGTCCCCTTGGACTTGCTGCTTGCTCCTTGGACGTGGTGCTTGTCCCCTTGGACTTGGGGCTTGTTCCTTGGACTTGGTGCTTGTACCTTGGACTTGGGGCTTGTCCCTTGGACTTGGTGCTTGTTCCTTGGACTTGGTGCTTGTTCCTTGGACTTGGTGCTTGTCCCTTGGACTTGGGGCTTGTTCCTTGGACTTGGCGCTTGTTCCTTGGACTTGGGGCTTGTCCCCTTGGACTTGGTGCTTGTCCTTTGGACTTGCTGCTTGTTCCTTGGACTTGATGCTTGTCCCTTAGACTTGGTGCTTGTTCCTTGGACTTGGTGCTTGTACCTTGGACTTGGTGCTTGTCCCTTGGACTTGGGGCTTGTACCTTGGACTTGGTGCTTGTCCCTTGGACTTGGTGCTAGTCCTTTGGACTTATAATAATAATAATAATTACAATATTTATATAGCGCAAAATCTTGATAAAATCAAATCTAAGTGCTGAAACAGACACACACACGCACGCAAGCACACACACGCACGCACGCACGCACACACACGCACTCACGCACACACACATACACACACACACACACGCACAAAGAATAAAAGCAATGGAAAATTATAGAGAGCATATTATATACAATTATATATTGCAATGTGATTCCCCTCCGATTGGAGACAGGCTGCAGAGGGGATTGAGTGAGGTCAGGATTTTATGCAGAGGAGAAAAGGTGAGTTTTGAGAGCGGACTTGAAGGAGACAAAAGTAGGTTGCTGACGGACTGAGAGAGGAAGTTTGTTCCAGGAGAGCGGATCAGAAACAGAGAAGGCTCGTGAACCATAGGTACTGAGCTTAGTGCGTGGAAAGGGAAAAGTCAGAGGATCGGAGGCAGAGCGGAGGGTACGTGAGGGAATATAGATCTCAAGTAGGCTTGACAGGTAATCGGGAGCTGCGTTATTGAGGCTTTTGTATCTAGTTTGTACTGTATGCGCTTTGATACAGGGAGCCAGTGAAGTTGTGCCAGGAGAGGAGATATGTGGTCAGATTTTTTCTTTTTGAGTACAAGGCGTGCAGCATTGTTTTGAATACGCTGTAGGATGTGAGTGGTGGAGGCAGGAAGACCAGACAGGAGTGAATTGCAATAGTCAATGCGAGACATTATGAAAGAGAGAACGAGTTTTGCAGTTGTTTCCACAGAGAGATACTTCCTGATCAGGCTTATACGATGGAGGTGATAGTAGCAAGATCTGGCAGTTTGAGAAACAAAGTTGTTCATGGAGAGGGTAGAGTCACTGCAGACACCAAGGTTTTCAGCTGAATCAGAAATTGTGACTGATGTGTTACATAATGGGAGAGAAAGAGGAGGCAGCTGAGAAAGTTTCTGACGGGTGCCAATGAGGATAGCTTCTGTCTTGTCATCATTTAGCTGAAGTTTGTTGTATGTCATCCAATTTTTAATGTCCGAGTAACACTCAGTGGTGCGAGTCAGGAGGCGCTGTATATTGTCAGGTGAGTCACTGTCTTGAAGTTGGGTGTCATCAGCATAGAAATGGTGTTTTATAGAGTGGGAGTTGATGGTGGTGGACAGGGGGGAGGTGTAAAGAGTGAAAAGAACAGGGCCAAGGACAGATCCTTGTGGAACACCACAGGTCAGGTATGCAGGTTGAGAGTAAGTGCCATTGATGAGAACAGTTTGTTTTCTGTTTGATAGATATGAAGTGAACCAGGAGAGAGCAATGTCAGAGATGCCAAAAGTATGATGAAGTCTAGAAAGGAGAATACCATGATCAATGGTATCAAAGGCTGCAGACAGATCAAGGAGTGTGAGGAGAGAGACTTTGCAAGGAGGAGATTGTTGAGAATGTGTAGTAGGGCAGTTTCAGTGCTATGGCACTGGCGGTAGGCTGACTGGAAAGGGATTGAGGAGATTGTTGGCAGACAGGTGAGAGTTCAGTTCCTTGGACTTGGTGCTTGTACCTTGGACTTGGTGCTTGTACCTTGGACTTGGTGCTTGTCCCTTGGACTTGGTGCTTGTCCTTTGGACTTGGTGCTTGTTCCTTGGACTTGGGGCTTGTTTCTTGGACTTGGTGCTTGTCCTTTGGACTTGGTGCTTGTCCTTTGGACTTGGTGCTTGTTCCTTGGACTTGGTGCTTGTCCCTTGGACTTGGGGCTGTTCCTTGGACTTGGGGCTTGTTCCTTGGACTTGGTGCTTGTTCCTTGGACTTGGTGCTTGTCCCTTGGACTTGGGGCTTGTTCCTTGGACTTGGGGCTTGTTCCTTGGACTTGGGCTTGGCCCTTGGACTTGGTGCTTATCCTTTGGACTTGGTGCTTCTCCTTTGGACTTGGTGCTTGTTCCTTGGACTTGGTGCTTGTTCCTTGGACTTGGGGCTGTTCCTTGGACTTGGGCTTCCCTTGGACTTGGTGCTTGTCCTTTGGACTTGGTGCTTGTTCCTTGGACTTGGTGCTTGTCCTTGGACTTGGGGCTTGGCCCCTTGGACTTGGTGCTTGTCCCTTGGACTTGGGGCTTGTCCCTTGGACTTGGTGCTTGTCCTTTGGACTTGGTGCTTTTTCCTTGGACTTGGCGCTTGTCCACTTGGACTTGGGCTTGTCCCCTTGGACTTGGGGCTTGTCCCCTGGACTTGGGCTTGTCCTTGGACTGCTTGGCCTCTTGGACTTGGGGCTTGTCCCTTGGGGCTTGTCCCCTTGGACTTGGGACTTGGCCCCTGGACTTGGCACTTGGGACTTGCCCTTGGGCCTTGGGACTGGCCCTTGGGCCTTGGACATGGCCCTTGGGCCTTGGGACTTGGCCCTTGGCCCTTGGCCTTGGGACTTGGCCCTTGGGACTTGGGACTTGACCCTTGGACTTGATCCTTGGCTTGGGACTTGCCCTTGGGACTTGGCCCTTGGCCCTTGGGACTAAGGACTTGGCCCTTGGGACTTGGCTTGGCCCTTGGCCCTTGGGACTGGACTTGGCCCTTGGAACTTGGCCCTTGGCCCTGGGACTTGGCCCCTGGCCCTGGGGACTTGGCCCTGGATGGACTGGGGACTGGCCCTGGGGACTGGGGACTTGGCCCTGGGGACTGGGGACTGGGGACTTGGCCCTGGGGACTGGGGCCCTGGCCCTGGCCCTGGCCTGGCCTTGGCCTTGGCTTTGTCCTTGTCCTTGTCCTTGTCCTTGGTCCTTGGTCCTTGTCCTGCCCTGTCTGTCCTGTGGCTGGTCTTGTGCTTGGCTGGTCTTGTCCTTGGCTTGTCTTGTCCTTTGCTGGTCCTGTCCTGTCCTGTCCTGTTCTGTCCTGTCCTGTCATATCCAGTCCTGTCCTGTCTTGTTTTTGTCATATCGAAGACGCCTTCAGATTCAATTTTGTGCATTTCTAGTTCCTATGTGATTGAACGCTGGCCGTCGCTTTGATTAAGATTGAAAAAAAATCTTGTTTACACATTTGTGTCACACACACTCAGATACATCTACTCTCTCTCTCCTCTCACTCTCTCTCTCTCTCTTCTCTCTCTCTCTCTCCTCTCTCTCTCGGGGTGCATGATGGGTAATGGCGGACAGGAAGCAGCTCAAATCAAGCAGTGTAGGAAAAAATGTTTGAAACCAGATTCTGTAGACAGATTCGAGCAATTTATACAGTGCAGTGATTGTGTGATGCACTAGAGAAAGAAACTGTAAACAAAAATGGTTGATTTGATGACTTGGAGGGCCACGATAGGCCTTTTTGTGGCAAGCTACACAGTTGGAAAAACGTGTGTCCCAAACCCGTCAGACAGGTGAGCGATGGCAGCAAAACACACCTTACCTCAGTTGATGTTGTTGTTGCGACACACTGGGCATTCTGATCATGGCTTTGCTGAACTGTTTGTGCAACAATATTGACAAGCTGTTTTCTTTTGACAGTTCAGATTTCTCAGAAAATATGTCGTTGGGAGAAGTGTCTCACACAGTAACTATGGCATGTGTTGAAGATGTGCTGTGTGACAACAAAGTGGGTCAGTACACAATGCATGCGTCTGTGCTTGCCTATGCATTGTGCATACAGCACGCAGTGTATTCTCTACGAAAATTACTCCTGTCTAACGATATTGAGAAAAATCCTGGACCATTGACAAGTGAGCACGAAAACACTGATGAGAAACACGAAAACACTGATGAAGGAACACACCCAACACCAATGACATGACGAAGACCGAAAATGAAGGCATGATTAACAAAACAGGTACAAGCCATACAGGAACAGTTCGATGAACAGACAAGGCTAATCAGGAAGGATTTAGGTGACATAAAAAAACGAACTTGGACAGGTCAGACAGCAATGTGAGGAAATAAACAGACGCTGTGACAGACTGCAGACAGACCATAGGCACCTGACAGAAACAGTAACAAACACGACATCTGACATTCAGCAGCTGTACCAAGAAACTAGTGCTGGGAAAGAATGGTTCTATCAAATGTCAGAAAGTGTGGAAGAAATGCGACGTGAAATAGAACAGCTGAAAAGTGACACAGAAGACTGGAAGACTTTTCACGACGTGACAATCTACGCTTTTTGGGGATTTCACAACAGGAGGTGAAAGAATCTTATGACATGAGTGCGAGTGTGGTTGTGGATATTTTGAACAATGTAGACGGACAGAAAAAATGGACCACTGACGACATAGATCTAGAACGTGCACATAGGACTGGGTATACAAGACAGGGACAACCACGACTAATGATCGTGAAGTTTAGCCGGTGTAGGGGCAAAATGACGATACTGACTGACAAAGACATGAGACAAAGAACATGACGTGAGTGGCAAACGACTTGACACGATCACAGGCCCAGATTGTTGCCAGTGCTAGGAGAGAGGGGAAAGGAAAGGGGCTTTCTTTCGTGGCAGACAATTAGTCATATGCCAGCCAACCAACCAGCCAACCAACCAGCCAATCAGCCAGCCAGCCAACCAGCCAACCAACCTACCAGCCAACCAGCCAACCAGCCAGCCAGCCAACCAGACAGCCTGCCAACCAGCCAGCCAACCGGCCAACCAACCAATCAAGCACGTGCTTTAGGCAGCAGGCAGCCAGGAATGCGAGAGCTCCTGACTGTCAATCAAACCCACGAATCGTCCGTGTCAGCCAGTGGTAATGGGGGTGGGAGTGGTGGCTGACTGTCAAATCAAACCCACGAATCGTCCATGTCAGCCAATGGTAATGGGGTGGAGTGGTGTGTGAGAACAACAGGTGCATGCGTTCTAGCACATTAAAAAAAGATAGGACAGGTTCGACCATTCACATAAACTGTTGTTCCTGGACTACAATGTAGAGAATTTGCACATGAAACTAAAAGACGTTTCTTTCTTGAATTATGTTAGAAAATTTGACTTTAGTTGTTTAACTGAAACATTTCTTGATGCATCATTTAATTTGATGGGATTGTCACTGAGTACTTGAAGTTTATTGCACCAGCAAAAAAAGTTTCATTTTTTGGTAAGAATGCTGGAGTTGTTCTTTTATTAGTGAGAAAGAGTTTTGTAAAGAGCATTAAGGAAATGATATTACAGTGTGCTAATACAGTTGCAATAAAAAAAATGATAAACACCTTTTTGGAGTAGATAAAGATGTTGTGTTAATTACCACTTATGTAAACCCTGAAAACAGTCCTG
>JAPXFY010004490.1:12500-17832 GCA_030674185.1 Monoplex corrugatus | reverse complement strand
GGATGTTTTTTATACCTCTGTCTTGTGTCCGTGTGATGTTCTTTTATACCTCTGTCTTTGTGATGTTCTTTTATACTTCTGTCTTTGTGATGTTTTTTATACTTCTGTCTTTGTGATGTTCTTTTTATACTTCTGTCTTTTTGTCTGTGTGATGTTCTTTTATACTTCTGTCTTTGGGGATGTTCTTTTATACTTCTGTCTTTGTGATGTTCTTTTATACTTCTGTCTTTGTGTCCGTGTGATGTTCTTTTATACTTCTGTCTTTGTGTCCGTGTGATGTTCTTTTATACCTCTGTCTTTGTGTCCGTGTGATGTTTTTTATACCTCTGTCTTTGTGATGTTCTTTTATACTTCTGTCTTTGTGTCCGTGTGATGTTCTTTTATACCTCTGTCTTTGTGTCCGTGTGATGTTCTTTTTTACCTCTGTCTTTGTGTCCGTGTGATGTTCTTTTATACCTCTGTCTTTGTGTCCGTGTGATGTTCTTTTATACTTCTGTCTTTGTGTGATGTTCTTTTATACTTCTGTCTTTGTGTCCGTGTGATGTTCTTTTATACCTCTGTCTTTGTGTCCGTGTGATGTTCTTTTATACTCTGTCTTTGTGTGATTCTTTTATACTTCTGTCTTTGTGTCCGTGTGATGTTCTTTTATACTTCTGTCGTGTCTGTGATGTTCTTTTATACCTCTGTCTTTGTGTCCGTGTGATGTTCTTTTATACTTCTGTTTTGTGTGTGTGATGTTCTTTTATACTCTGTCTTTGTGTGGATGTTCTTTTATACTTCTGTCTTTTGTCGTGTGATGTTCTTTTATACTTCTGTCTTTGTGTCCGTGTGATGTTCTTTTATACTCTCTGTTCCTGTGATGTTCTTATACTTGTCTTGTGTCGTGTGATGTTCTTTTATACCTCTGTCTTTGTGTCCGTGTGATGTTCTTTTATACCTCTGTCTTTTGTGATGTTCTTTTATACTTCTGTCTTTGTGTCCGTGTGATGTTCTTTTATACTCTTCTGTCTTTGTGATGTTCTTTTATACCTCTGTCTTTGTGTCCGTGTGATGTTCTTTTATACTTCTGTCTTTGTGTCCGTGTGATGTTCTTTTATACTTCTGTCTTTGTGTCCGTGTGATGTTCTTTTATACCTCTGTCTTGTGTCGTGTGATGTTCTTTTATACTTCTGTCTTTGTGTCCGTGTGATGTTCTTTTATACTCTGTCTTTGTGTCCGTGTGATGTTCTTTTATACTCTGTCTTTGTGATGTTCTTTTATACTCTCTGTCTTTTGTGATGTTCTTTTATACTCTGTCTTTGTGATGTCTTTATATTTGTCTTTTTGTCTGTGTGATGTTCTTTTATACTTCTGTCTTTGTGATGTTCTTTTATACTTCTGTCTTTGTGATGTTCTTTTATACTTCTGTCTTTGTGTCCGTGTGATGTTCTTTTATACTTCTGTCTTTGTGTCGTGTGATGTTCTTTTATACCTCTGTCTTTGTGTCCGTGTGATGTTCTTTTATACCTCTGTCTTTGTGATGTTCTTTTATACTTCTGTCTTTGTGTCGTGTGATGTTCTTTTATACTTCTGTCTTTGTGTCCGTGTGATGTTCTTTTATACTTCTGTCTTTGTGTCCGTGTGATGTTCTTTTATACTCTTCCTTGTGATGTTCTTTTATATTCGTCTTTGTGTCCGTGTGATGTTCTTTTATACTTCTGTCTTTGTGTCCGTGTGATGTTCTTTTATACTTCTGTCTTTGTGTCCGTGTGATGTTCTTTTATACCTCTGTCTTTGTGTGATGGTTCTTTTATACTTCTGTCTTTGTGTCCGTGTGATGTTCTTTTATACCTCTGTCTTTGTGTCCGTGTGATGTTCTTTTATACCTCTGTCTTTGTGTCCGTGTGATGTTCTTTTATACTTCTGTCTTTGTGTCCGTGTGATGTTCTTTATACCTCTGTCTTTTTGTCCGTGTGATGTTCTTTTATATACCTCTGTCTTTGTGATGTTCTTTTATACTTCTGTCTTTGTGATGTTCTTTTTGATTCGTCTTTGTGATGTTCTTTTATACTTCTGTCTTTGTGATGTTCTTTTATACTTCTGTCTTTGTGATGTTCTTTTATACTTCTGTCTTTGTGATGTTCTTTTATACTTCTGTCTTTTTGTCTGTGTGATGTTCTTTTATACTTCTGTCTTTGTGATGTTCTTTTATACTTCTGTCTTTGTGATGTTCTTTTATACTTCTGTCTTTTTGTCTGTGTGATGTTCTTTTATACTTCTGTCTTTGTGATGTTCTTTTATACTTCTGTCTTTGTTATGTTCTTTTATACTTCTGTCTTTGTGATGTTCTTTTATACTTCTGTCTGTGTGATGTTCTTTTATACTTCTGTCTTTGTGATGTTCTTTTATACCTCTGTCTTTGTGATGTTCTTTTATACTTCTGTCTTTCTGATGTTCTTTTATACTTCTGTCTTTGTGATGTTCTTTTATACTTCTGTCTTTGTGATGTTCTTTTATACTTCTGTCTTTTTGTCTGTGTGATGTTCTTTTATACTTCTGTCTTTGTGATGTTCTTTTATACTTCTGTCTTTGTGATGTTCTTTATACCTATGTCTTTTTGTCTGTGTGATGTTCTTTTATACCTCTGTCTTTGTGATGTTCTTTTATACTTCTGTCTTTGTGTCCGTGTGATGTTCTTTTATACCTCTGTCTTTGTGTCTGTGTGATGTTCTTTTATACTTCTGTCTTTGTGTCCGTGTGATGTTCTTTTATACTTCTGTCTTTGTGTCTGTGTGATGTTCTTTTATACTTCTGTCTTTGTGTCTGTGTGATGTTCTTTTATACTTCTGTCTTTGTGTCCGTGTGATGTTCTTTTATACTTCTGTCTTTGTGTCTGTGTGATGTTCTTTTATACCTCTGTCTTTGTGTCCGTGTGATGTTCTTTTATACTTCTGTCTTTGTGATGTTCTTTTATACTTCTGTCTTTGTGATGTTCTTTTATACTTCTGTCTTTTTGTCTGTGTGATGTTCTTTTATACCTCTGTCTTTGTGTCCGTGTGATGTTCTTTTATACTTCTGTCTTTGTGATGTTCTTTTATACTTCTGTCTTTGTGATGTTCTTTTATACTTCTGTCTTTGTGATGTTCTTTTATACCTCTGTCTTTGTGATGTTATTTTATACTTCTGTCTTTTTGTCTGTGTGATGTTCTTTTATACCTCTGTCTTTGTGTCCGTGTGATGTTCTTTTATACTTCTGTCTTTGTGATGTTCTTTTATACCTCTGTCTTTGTGATGTTCTTTTTACCTCTGTCTTTGTGTCCGTGTGATGTTCTTTTATACTTCTGTCTTTGTGTCCGTGTGATGTTCTTTTATACCTCTGTCTTTGTGTCCGTGTGATGTTCTTTTATACCTCTGTCTTTGTGTCCGTGTGATGTTCTTTTATACTTCTGTCTTTGTGTCCGTGTGATGTTCTTTTATACCTCTGTCTTTGTGTCCGTGTGATGTTCTTTTTTACCTCTGTCTTTGTGTCCGTGTGATGTTCTTTTATACCTCTGTCTTTGTGTCCGTGTGATGTTCTTTTATAACTCTGTCTTTGTGATGTTCTTTTATACTTCTGTCTTTGTGTCGTGTGATGTTCTTTTATACCTCTGTCTTTGTGTCCGTGTGATGTTCTTTTATACCTCTGTCTTTGTGATGTTCTTTTATACTTCTGTCTTTGTGTCCGTGTGATGTTCTTTTATACTTCTGTCTTTGTGATGTTCTTTTATACTTCTGTCTTTGTGTCCGTGTGATGTTCTTTTATACCTCTGTCTTTGTGATGTTCTTTTATACTTCTGTCTTTGTGATGTTCTTTTATACTTCTGTCTTTTTGTCTGTGTGATGTTCTTTTATACTTCTGTCTTTGTGTCCGTGTGATGTTCTTTTATACCTCTGTCTTTGTGTCCGTGTGATGTTCTTTTATACCTCTGTCTTTGTGTCCGTGTGATGTTCTTTTATACCTCTGTCTTTGTGTCCGTGTGATGTTCTTTTATACCTCTGTCTTTGTGTCCGTGTGATGTTCTTTTATACTTCTGTCTTTGTGTCCGTGTGATGTTCTTTTATACTTCTGTCTTTGTGTCCGTGTGATGTTCTTTTATACTTCTGTCTTTGTGTCCGTGTGATGTTCTTTTATACTTCTGTCTTTGTGTCCGTGTGATGTTCTTTTATACTTCTGTCTTTGTGATGTTCTTTTATATACCTCTGTCTTTGTGTCCGTGTGATGTTCTTTTATACTTCTGTCTTTGTGTCTTTGTGATGTTCTTTTATACTTCTGTCTTTGTTATGTTCTTTTATACCTCTGTCTTTGTGTCCGTGTGATGTTCTTTTATACTTCTGTCTTTGTGTCCGTGTGATGTTCTTTTATACCTCTGTCTTTGTGTCCGTGTGATGTTCTTTTATACCTCTGTCTTTGTGATGTTCTTTTATACCTCTGTCTTTGTGATGTTCTTTTATACCTCTGTCTTTGTGATGTTCTTTTATACTTCTGTCTTTGTGTCCGTGTGATGTTCTTTTATACCTCTGTCTTTGTGATGTTCTTTTATACTTCTGTCTTTGTGATGTTCTTTTATACTTCTGTCTTTGTGATGTTCTTTTATACTTCTGTCTTTGTGTCCGTGTGATGTTCTTTTATACCTCTGTCTTTGTGTCCGTGTGATGTTCTTTTATACCTCTGTCTTTGTGTCCGTGTGATGTTCTTTTATACTTCTGTCTTTGTGTCCGTGTGATGTTCTTTTATACTTCTGTCTTTGTGTCCGTGTGATGTTCTTTTATACCTCTGTCTTTGTGTCCGTGTGATGTTCTTTTATACTTCTGTCTTTGTGTCCGTGTGATGTTCTTTTATACCTCTGTCTTTGTGTCCGTGTGATGTTCTTTTATACCTCTGTCTTTGTGTCCGTGTGATGTTCTTTTATACCTCTGTCTTTGTGTCCGTGTGATGTTCTTTTATACTTGGAAGGGAAAACGTCGGTGACAGTCAAACTGATCAAATGTCACACAGCTGTCATTTTACCACTTTCATATGGTGACGATATTGTTTTTGGCACCGTGAATGTCACTATGTATTGTTCCTGTTGATACAACTGTTTTGTTATTTCTGATTCCCCATACATACGATAAATGATCTATAAGCTTTGTACTTGAAAAAAGATATACAAATAAATTAATTAACTGTTTTAAATTGGATGAAAGCGACAGCCAACATTGTGGTAAATCAAGACCAAAAATAAATGAATGCAATACGAATGCTATTTAATGAACACAATTAAATGATCACGTTGTCTCCTTTCAGTAATTGAATAGTTTCATTTTCCTACAT
>JAPXFY010004490.1:0-2500 GCA_030674185.1 Monoplex corrugatus | reverse complement strand
TGATATGTGTACTTAATTTTCTTTCTTTTTTTTTTTTTTCCTGTTGAAGTTTTGTATGCTTTGACGCGGTTATAACCCTGACATGGCTCTACGCAGACGGCTGGGCTTTAAACAACAATAACAATTACAATAACAATAAGGCATCAATGAAAGTACCACGAACATGCGTAATACATGATTTGTTCACGGATGGGCCGGCGTCCGCCTGTTGACAAGTGGGAAGTTCAGTCTACGGCGTAACACTTTATACATAGGATGGTTTTCTAGTGAAACTGAATCATCGGACCTAGCCTTGTTACTGATCTTGTACCCTATGGCCCCTAACTTTTAAAAAACATAAAGAGAGCAAAAACTCAAAGCAGATATGATGAGAACGGGAATCTAGCTATACCAACCCAAAACTGAATGAGTGACAACTAATCCGAATGTTAAATCAATCAATGAATGCGCGATAGTACTGAATGATGCATCTAGAGATTCCTGGAACAAACCATGAAGACAAGAAACAAGAGAGGAGAACCCAAGAAAAAGGCAACAAACAACTGATGCCAGAGCTATTCTATCCACACAAAACCAGCATATGACAGTCACCAAAGCAAACTCCCAAAGCAGTCTACCAGAGAAGAGGGACGACCAAGGAACAAGGAGAAGACACCATCACGAACATCAAACAACCAAAGAAACCCACCGGAGAAGAGGAAAGACCAAGGGACAAAGAGAAGACACCATCATAAACAGCGATATCAAAGGGGAAAATAACGAGAGAGAGAGAGAGAGAGAGAGAGAGAGAGAGAGAGAGAGAGAGGAGAGAGAGAGAGAGAGAGAGAGAGGAGGAACAATGCATGCACTACCTCTGTCCATCTAATTTCATCATCATCTTAGAATTATATAAAAGATAAATAGCAAGATTCCCTGTACTCTCCCACAAAGCTTTGTGGGAAACAACTCTGATCTCAAAACAAAACAAAACAAAACAAAACAAAACACTTAGCAGTCTGGCACCGTGGAACATGAAACCGTCCTATCTTAACCCTTTGACATCCTCACCCTATCCACCAACTGCAAAAACTTAACCCTTTGACTTCCTCATCCTGCAGGAAGCTGATGTATAGGGTGAGGGAGTCAGAGGGTTAAGTATTTGCTTACCCGATATGGCCGACGATGCAGGAAGCTGGTGTATAGGGTGAGGAAGTCAAAGGGTTAAGTTTTTTCGTTACCAGTATGGCTGACAATGCAGGAAGCTGGTTTATAGGGTCAGGAAGTCAAAGGGTTAAGTTTTTGCTTTGCCAGAATGGTTAACAATGCAGGATTTGATGGACGGGGTGAGGGTGTCAAAGTGTTAAGTTTTTGCTTTGCCAGTATAGCTGACAATGCAGGATGCTGGTGGACAGGGCGAGGGAGTCAAAGGGTTTAAGTTTTTGCTTTGCCAGCGTGGTTGACATGCAGGATGCTGGTGGACAGGGCGAGTGAATCAAAAGGTTAAGTTTTTGCTTTGCCAGCATGGTTGACATGCAGGATGCTGGTGGACAGGGCGAGTGAATCAAAAGGTTAAGTTTTTGCTTTGCCAGCATGGTTGACATGCAGGATGCTGGTGGACAGGGCGAGTGAATCAAAAGGTTAAGTTTTTGCTTTGCCAGCATGGTTGACAGTGTAGGATGCTGGTGGACAAGGTGCGGGAGTCAAAGGGTTAAGGACAAAGCGTACAGCCATCACGTGGACCCATTCAGGGTCAGCATAGACATTGTTGTTCACTGTTAGTGACCCTATGGTCCAGTTTCCTCATCAGCCAAAGACATCTCACACTCGCCAATACAGTCTTCCGAGACGAATGCACACAATGAGACGACAAACACTGGGAACGAATCAAAAATCATTTTTTCCTTTATTTACCCATTTTTACGCACCTTAAATACAATCGAAAGACTGTGTGATTCAGGAAACGCACATACATACATACATACATACATACATACATACATACATACATACGTACATACATACATACGTACATACGTACATACATACATACGTACGTACATATATACATACGTACATACATACATACATACATATATGTGCACACATACATACATATGTGCATACATACATACATACATACATACATACATACATACATATATGTGCATACATACATACATACATACATACATACATACATACATACATACATACATACATACATACACACATACATACATGGAGAGCGTTTGTTAGCTTTGTCCCAGATCGTGAGAGCGACTGTTAGCTGTCTGTATGCCAGCTGTGATGTTAGCTATCTATATGCCAGCTGTGATGTTAGCTGTCTGTATGCCAGCTGTGATGTTAGCTGTCTATATGCCAGCTGTGATGTTAGCTATCTATATGCCAGCTGTGATGTTAGCTGTCTGTATGCCAGCTGTGATGTTAGCTGTCTATATGCCAGCTGTGATGTTAGCTGTCTGTATGCCAGCTGTGATGTTAGCTGTCTATATGCAGCTGT
>JAPXFY010004489.1:5000-17832 GCA_030674185.1 Monoplex corrugatus | reverse complement strand
AAAAGAAAATCTATAAATTTAAAAATAAACTATATAAATGCTAGGAGAGTATTAGTATATCTTATATTTACATTTAAAAATAAATTAATTACATTAAAACATATTTGTTAAAATTAAATTACATAAAGGAACTCGGCAAACATAGTATTCTGCCTGTTTATCAAAAACATGGCTCCTTGAAATATTAAAAATAAGGAGTCGGACCTGCCCAGTGATAATTTTAACGGCCGCGGTACTCTGACCGTGCAAAGGTAGCAAAAATCATTTCCCTTATAATTGAAGGCTAGTATGAATGGTTTGACAAGAATAAAGCTGTCTCTATTGTAATTGTATAGAATTTTATTTCTAGGTGAAGAAGCCTAGATATAATTAAAAGACAAGAAGACCCTATCGAGCTTTAAAAAAATTAATAAAATGAAAATATAATATATAAATTTGTGTTTATTAAAAATTTTGGTTGGGGCGACCAAGGAACAAGTAAAGCTTCTAGTTAATGTAACAACATACATGTATTGATCCGAAAATTTCGATTAGAGGAATTAGTTACCGTAGGGATAACAGCATTATCTTTTTTTAAGAGCTCATATCGAAAAAAAGGTTTGTGACCTCGATGTTGGACCAGAATGTCCTGAAGATGCAGAAGTCTTCAAGGGTTGGTCTGTTCGACCATTAAAATTTCTACGTGATCTGAGTTCAGACCGGCGTAAGCCAGGTCAGTTTCTATCTTTTATTATTCTATGTAAGTTTAGTACGAAAGGACCAACTTATGATATCATGGTAGATATAATAAATGATTGGGTATAATACTCAAATAAATTGGAAGTCAAATTAGCAAAGTTAATGCAATTGACTTAGGATCAATAGACATAGGTGAAACCCCTTTATTTGACATATAAAGATGGCAGAAAAAGTGCATTAGATTTAAGCCCTAAATATAAAGATGAAATCTCTTTTCTTTATAATGTATCTTTCTATTTTGTCATGTTTCTTCTCATACGTCTGCATTCTATTAGCAGTCGCTTTTTTTACTCTTTTAGAACGAAAAGGCTTAAGTTATATTCAAATTCGAAAAGGACCTAATAAAGTAGGTTTAGCGGGGTTACCTCAACCTATTGCAGATGCAGCTAAGTTATTAACTAAAGAAATTGCAAAACCGACTATGGCCAACCATTCTCCTTATTTTATTGCTCCAGTATTTAGATTTATTTTGGCTTTATTACTATGACAGTTATATCCCAGGCTATATTCTATAACATATTTTAAATGAGGTATTCTATTTTTTTTATGTGTTTCAGGCCTAAATGTATATGGTACCTTAATTGCAGGATGAGCTTCAAATTCTAAATACGCCCTATTAGGAAGATTACGAGCTATCGCTCAAACTATTTCATATGAAGTTAGTATAGCCTTAATTTTATTATTTCCATTGTTCTTAGTTGGTAGATTTAATTTCATTGAAATTAAAGAATCTCAACAATTCATCTGATTAACTTTTATTATGTTACCTATTTCATTAATATGATTTGTAACATGTGTTGCTGAAACTAATCGGGCTCCATTTGATTTTGCAGAAGGTGAATCAGAATTAGTATCAGGATTCAATATTGAATATGGGGCTGCTGGCTTTGCTTTAATTTTTTTAGCTGAATATGCAAATATTTTGGTAATGAGTCTATTTACAGGATTGCTTTTTTTTGGAGGTAGCTCCATAATTTTATTTGAGAGGGACTTAATATTTATATTTAAAGTTCTATTCTTTGCTTTCCTTTTTATCTGAGTTCGAGGTAGCTATCCTCGATTCCGTTATGATCTCTTAATAGGTTTAACTTGAAAGGGGTTTTTACCAGCGGCTCTTTCATTATTACTAATAATTAATTGCATTGCGTATCATATTTATTATTACGAAGCTGTAGTTTAAAAAAAATATTAGCATTGGAAGCTAATGATTAGGTAAAGAATCCTACTCTTCGAAATGAGAGCTCTAATTTTGTTAACTCTAGCAAGTTCTACTATACTAATATTACCATTAATAGCTCAGCCCTTAAGATTAGGGTTAGTAATTATGTTTTCTACTTTACTAATATGTTCAATTAGAGCTGTTCTTATCTCTTCATGATACGGGTATATTTTATTTTTAATTTATGTAGGAGGGTTGTTAGTCATGTTCGCTTATGTTGCAGCCTTATCACCAAATATTCTTTTTGGTAAGGGCACTTCACTGGTTTTCTTTTTTCTTTCAATAATTCCATTAGGCTTATTGATATTTATATATCCATTAGTTGATTTTTCTTCTTTAAACTATAGAAGATCATATATTAACTTCAAGTATCTTAAAGTATATGGTGTTGAAATAGTATCTCCACATATAATTTCCATTCTTATTGGATTAGCAATTATCCTTTTAATTAATTTAATTGTTGTTGTAAAAATTTGTTATTACCAGCAGGCTTCTCTTCGTCCTTTTAAAGAATAATTATATGCGAAGTCCCATTCGAAAGGTTCATCCGGTTTTAAAAGTAGTTAATAGGGCCCTAGTAGATCTTCCAGCACCATCAAATTTTTCTATTTGATGAAATTTTGGATCATTATTAGGACTTTGTTTAGGAATTCAAGTTTTAACTGGTTTATTTTTAGCAATACACTACACTGCACATGTAGATTTAGCTTTTAGATCTGTCATCCATATTAGTCGAGATGTAAGCTATGGGTGACTCCTCCGTGCTTTGCACGCTAATGGAGGATCGTGATTTTTTATTTGCATTTACTTTCATGTTGGTCGTGGAATATACTATGGCTCATATTTATATCAACACACCTGAAATGTTGGAGTTATTTTATTACTATTAACAATAGGAACAGCATTTTTAGGCTATGTCCTTCCTTGAGGACAGATATCATTTTGAGGAGCAACTGTTATTACAAATCTTTTATCTGCCGTTCCTTATCTTGGAAAAATACTAGTTGAATGAGTATGAGGAGGGTTTGCTGTTGATAATGCAACTTTAACACGATTTTTTGCTCTTCATTTCTTACTTCCTTTTGCCATTATAGGAATAAGAGTCTTACATATTTTATTTTTACATGAAACTGGTTCAAATAATCCCTTAGGATTAAATAGAGATGGCGAAAAAGTGCCTTTTCACCCTTATTATAGATTTAAAGATCTAGTTGGCTTTATTGTAGTGTTATCATTATTATCAATACTAGTTCTTTTTTCTCCTCAATTATTAACAGATCCTGAAAATTTTATTCCAGCAAATCCTTTAGTTACTCCTGTACATATCCAGCCAGAATGATATTTTCTTTTTGCCTATGCTATTTTACGTTCAATTCCTAATAAATTAGGGGGTGTAATTGGCCTAGTTATATCTATTCTTATTTTATTTCTGCTTCCATTCACTCACATATGAAAATTTCGATCATTAGCTTTTTATCCATTAAATCAAATTTTATTCTGATTTTTTGTAGGAGTTTTTTTCATTCTAACATGAATTGGAAGATGTCCAGTAGAAACACCATACGAACAAATCGGACAAGTATTTACTGCTTTGTATTTTATTTATTTTATTATTAATCCCTTAATTCACATTATATGGGATAAAATTTTAGATTTCTAATACTATAGTTGTTTCCTGGGGACAGTTTGTCTTGAAAACAAATTAAAAGTGTTCAATTCACTTATCAACTTATAGCAATAAGAATTTATTTATTCACCTTTGACTTACAAGACCAATGCTCTATTAAGCTATTATTGCAGACATGACATGAGAACATTTTATTTAACATTACTTAGAACCCTTGGATTCTTTATAGCACTTTTAGCTTTATCCCTTCAATATAAACATTTTTTAAGTGTTTTATTAAGATTAGAAGCTGCTACAATAAACTTATTTATCATAATGTTTGCTCTTTCTAATAATATTAGATATAGAGGACAAACATCATTAATCCTTATCACCTTAGGAGCGTGTGAAGCAAGTTTAGGTTTAGCTATTTTAGTAGCTATTATTCGTTCTCAAGGAAATGATTACGTATCTAGATTTTCATTACAAAAATGTTAGGAGTACTTTTACTATCATTTAGTCTATTAGCTATCCCCTTTAATAAATGTTCTTGATATCAGAAGTTGTGATCTCTAGCACTCGGAAGAACGCTTTCTATTTTGCACATCTTTACCCCATTTTGAAGATATGAATATTTTAGTTCTATAATAATTCAAGATTCAATATCTTCTATGCTTATTTTTTTAACTTTATGAATCTCTCTTATAATAATACTAGCTAGCCAAAATAGAGTAAAGGTAGTTAACAACTCTCATTCTTTATTCACAATATTTGTATTAATATTAAATCTTATTTTAGTTACTACCTTTCTAGTTTCTAATAGTTTACTTTTTTATTTTTTATTTGAAGCCTCTCTCATTCCAACTTTATTACTAATTTTAGGTTGAGGATATCAACCTGAACGACTACAGGCAGGTATATATATAATAATTTACACTGTAGCAGCATCGCTTCCTCTTCTTTTTTTAATTCTATGAACTAATAAAGAACTTTCTTCTGGCGAAATATTAGTAGTATCAAGATTACGAAATCAAACAATAATTAGATATTCCTATTGGTTATGAGATTTTATAACAATCATTATTTTTACCGCTTTTTTAGTGAAACTTCCTATATTTACAGTTCATTTATGATTACCTAAAGCTCATATTGAAGCTCCTGTTGCTGGTTCCATAGTTTTGGCTGCTGTGCTTTTAAAACTAGGAGGTTACGGAATTCTCCGGTTTTATCAATACTTTAATTTTTATTCATCGACAACTTCTGTTATTATTTTTTCTTTAGCTTTATGAGGGGGAGTACTTACAAGGATTATTTGCTTCCGACAAATTGATTTAAAAGCTTTAATTGCTTATTCTTCAATTGGACATATATCCTTGATATTAGCTGGTGCATTCTCAAATACCTCATGAGGGTGATCAGGTGCCTTAGTTCTTATAATTTCACATGGCTTTTGTTCCTCTGCTCTTTTTGCCTTAGCAAATTACACATATGAAAAAACTCACACTCGTAGGCTTTTTTTAAGAAAAGGAATATTAATACTACTCCCGTCATTAGCATTATGATGATTTATGTTTTGTGTAATAAATATAGCAGCACCTCCAAGAATTAACCTTATAGGAGAAATTATAGTATTTCCGTCTACAATCTTTAGTTCAAGATATTTCTTAATATCATTAGGATTGATAAGATTTTTAGCAGCCTTATATAGAATATACTTATTTACAGCAATTCAGCACGGAGGAAGCCCAAAATTTATTAAGCCTTTTAGAAATTTTAAAATACCTGGATTTACTTTATTCTTTTTGCACTGAATTCCAGGAAATTTATTAATTATTAAAAGAGACTTAGTTTTTATATGAATTTAATTTATAGTCAAGTTAGTTTAATTTAAAACATCAATTTGTGGAGTTGAAAATAAAAATTATTTTTACTTGATCATGTTTACAAAATTAAAATCTTCATCTATTAGTTCTTTATTTCTCTTGGCATATAGAAGTGTATTGTTTCCGGTAACAATAATTTTTTTGCTTAAACAAAATTGTATCCTATTTGAATGGTCTATTTTGCAGGTAAGTTCTTGTATAATTAGAATCATTTTTATTATTGATGGTATTAGTCTAAGTTTTAGTAATATTGTATGTTTAATTTCAGGCTGTGTTATAATATTTTCATCAAGATATATATCTCATGATCCTTTTTTAAAACGATTCACCTGGCTAGTTATATTATTTGTATTATCAATAAACCTATTAGTGTTTATTCCTAGCTTACCCGCTTTACTCCTGGGTTGAGATGGTCTTGGAATCGTTTCTTTTGCTCTAGTTATTTATTATCAAAATATAAAATCACTAGGAGCCGGAATAATTACAGTACTTGCTAACCGAATTGGAGATGTTATAATTCTTATTTCTATTGGTTTATTAGTACTACAAGGACATTGAAGAATCTATTATATGAGACTTTCACCTTTCTATATGAGTGCTATAACTCAACTAATTTTTTTTTAATTATTTTTTTTTTTTTTTTAAAGGTTTTTATTTTTTTTTTTTTAAAATTTTTTTTTTTTTTTTTAAAAAATTTTAAAAAAAGGCCCCTTTTTTTTTTTTTTTTGGGTTTTAAAAAAAAAAATTTTAAATTTTTAAAGGGGAAATTTTTTTTTTTAAAATTTTTTTTTTTTTTCGGGGTTTTTTTTTTTTTCCAAAAATTTTTTGGGGGTTTTAAAAATTTTTTTTTTTTTTAAAAAAAAAATTGTTTTTTTTTAAATTTTTTAAAAAAAAAAATTTTTTTTTTAAAAAAAAAAAAAAGGGGTTTTTTTAAATTTTTTTTTTAAAAAAAAAAATTTTTTTTTTTCCCAAAAAAAAAAAATTTTTTTTTTTAAAAAAAATTTCCTTTTTAACCTTTTTTTTTTTTTTTTTTTTTTTTAATCCCCCCTTTTTTAAAACCCCCCAAAAAAATTTTTAAATTTTTTTTTTTTTAAAATTTTTTGGGGGGTTTCCCTTTTTTTTTTAAAAAATTTTTTTTTTAAAAAAAAAATTTTTTTTTTTTTTTTTAAAAAATTTTTTTTTTTTTTAAAAAATTTTTTTTTTTTAAAAACCAAGTTTTTTTTTTTTTTTTTTAAAATTTCCCTTTTTTTTTTTTAAAAAAATTTTTTTTTTTTTAAAAAAATTTTTTTTTTTAAATTTTTTTATTTTTTTAAAAATTTTTTTTTTAAAAACCCAAATTTTTTTTTTTTTTTTAAAATTTTTTTTTTTTTTTTTTTTAAAAAACCAAATTTTTTTTTTTTTTAAAAAAAAAGGGTTTAAAAAAAAAAACCCCCCAAAATTTTTTTTTTTTTTTTTTTTTTTGGGGGGCCCAATTTTAAAGGGGTTTTTTTTTAAAAAAAATTTTATTTTTTTTCCCTTTTTTTTTTTTTTGGGGGGGTTTTTTTTTTTTTAAATTAAGGGTTTTTTTAATTTTTAAAATAAAATGAAAAAAATTTTTTTTTAAAATTTAAATTTTTTAAATTTTTTTTTTTTTTTTAAAGAAAATTTAAAAAAAAAAAGGTTTTTTAAATTTATTTTTTTTAAAATTTTTTTTTTTTTTTTGGGTTTTATTTTTTTTTTTAAAAATTTAGAAAAGGGGGTTTTTGAAAAAAAAAAAAAATTTTTTTCCCCCTTTTCCTTTCCAAAAAAAAAAATTTTTAAATTAAAAAATTTTTTTTTTTATTTTTGGGAAAAAAATTTTTTTTTTTCCCCCCCCAAAAAAAAAAAATTTTTTTTTCCCCCCCAAAAAATTTTAAAAAAAACCCCCCTTTTTTAAAAAACCCTTTTTTTAAAAAAAATTAAAAACCCCTTTTAAAAGGGGAAAAATTAAAAAATTAAAAAAAAAAAATTTTTTTTTTTTTTTTAAAAAAAAAAATTTTTTTTTTTTTCCCCTTTTTAAAAAAGGGGGGTTTTTTTAAATTTTTAAAATTTTTGGGGGAATTTAATTTAAAAAAAAATTTTTTAAATTTTTTTAAAATTTTTTTTTTTTTTAAAAAATTTTTTTTTGGGGGGAAATTTTTTTGGGGGGCCCCCAAAAAAATTTTTTAAAAAAAATTATTTTTTTAAAAAAATTTATTTTTTAATTTTTTTTCCCATTTTTTGGGGGGTTTAAAAAAAAAAAAATTTTTTAAAATTTTTTTTTCCAAAATTTTAAAATTTTTGGGGGGGCCCCCTTTTTTTTAAATTTTTTTAAAAATTTTTTAAAAAAAAAAAGGTTAAAAAATTTTTTTTAAAAAGGGAAAAAATTTAAAAAAATTTTAAAAAAGGGGAAAAAATTTTAAATTTTTTTGGAATTTTTTTTAAAAAAAAAAATTTTTTTTTTTTTTTTTTGGGTTTTTTTTTTTTTTTTAAAAAAAAAATTAAAAAAAAAATTTTTTCCCCCAAAATTAAAAAAAAAAAAAAAATTTTTTAAAAAAAATTTTTTTTCCTTTTTTTTTTTAAAAAAATTTTTTAAAAAATTTTTTTTAAAAAAAGGAAAATTTTTTTTTTTTTTTTTAAAATTTTTTTTTGGGGGGAAAAAAATTTTTTTAAAAAAAAAAATTTTTAAAAAAAACCCCTTTTTTAAATTTTTTTTTTTTTAAAAAAAAAATTTTTTAATTTTCCTTTTTTTTTTTTAAAAAAATTTTTAAAAAAAAAAACCCTTTTAAAAATTTTTGGGGAAAAAATTTTGGGGTTTTTTTAAAATTTCCCCCTTTTTGGGTTTTTAAAAAAAAAAAAAAGGAAAACCTAAAAAAAAAAAGGGGGAAAAAAGGGGGGAAAAAAAAAAAAAATTTTAAAAAAATTTTTTAAAAAAAAAAAAAATAAAAATTAAAAAAAAAAAAAAAAAAAGAAAAAGGGTTTTAAAAAAAAAATTTTTTTTTTTTTAAAATTAAAAAAAAAAATTTAAAAAAAAAAAATTTTTAAAAAAAATTTTAAAAAAAAAAAAAAAATTTTTTTTTAAAAAAAAAAAAATTTTTAAAATTTTTTTTTTTTTTTTTTTTGGAAAAAGTTAAAGAAAAAAAAAAAAAATTTAAAAAAAAAAAAAAAAAATTTTTAAAAAAAAAAAAAAAAAAAAAAAAAAGGGGGGGGGAAAAAAAAAATTTTAAAAAAAAGGGGGCCCCCTTTTTTTAATTTTTAAAAATTTTTTTCTGAGACATTTTTACTCATTCCTTTAAATTTTCCAATGGAATTGCTTTTTAAAAAAAATTTTTAAAGGGTTTTTCCCCAAATTTTTAAAAATTTAAAAAAACCCCCAAAAAAAAAAAAAAAAATTTTTTTTTGACCTAAAAAACCTGCTTTTACTCCTAAGGAAGGAACAGTTTAAAAAAAACCCCCAGAAAGTTAAAAAAAAATTTTTTTTGGTAGGTAATACTTTGGGTTTTTTTTTTTTTAAAACCCCGGGGTCTAATTCATTAGGTTGGAAAATTTTTTTTTCAAACCAAAATTTTTTAAAAAAAAAAATTTAATTTTCACTTTTAAAAATTTTTTAAAAATTTTTTAAAAAACCCCCTTTTTAAAAAATTTAAAAAAATAACGAAGAAGAGCTTAAAAAAATTAAAATAAAACCCCGGGAAATTTTTTTTTTTTTTTTTTTTACTTAAAAGACGGGAATTTTTAAATTTTTGTTTTTAAAAAAAAAATTTTTTTTTTTAAAAAATTTTTAAAAAACCCCAAAAAAAAAAATTTTTTTTAAAAAAAAATTTTAAAAAAGGGGGGATTGGGGGAAAAAAAAAAAAAATTTTTTTTCCCCCCCCCGGGGGGGTTTAAAAGGGGGGGGTTTTTTGGGGGGCCTTTTGGGTTTTTTTTTAAAAAAAAAAAAAAAGGGGTTTAAAAAAAAAAAGGGCCCAAAAAAGGGGGGGGTTTGGGGAAAAAAAATTTTTGGGGAAAAAGGCCAAAAGGGGAAAAAGGGGGTTTTTGGGAAAAAAAAGGAAAAAAAAAAACCCAAAAAAAAAAAAATGGGGGTTTTTTTAAAAAAAAAATTTAAAAAAAGGGGAAAAAAAACCCAAACCCGGGGGTTTTGGGGGGTTTTTTTTTGGGGGAAAAAAAGGGGTTTAAAAAAAACCGGGGGAAAAAGGGAAAAAAACCCCCAAACCCCCCCAAAAAAAAAATTAAATTTTAAACCCTTTTTTTTTTTTCCCCAAAAGGTTTTTAAAAATTTTTTTTTAAAAATTGGGGGCCAAAAAAAGGGGGGGGGGGCCCCCCCCTTTTAAAAAAAAAGGGGTTTTTAAAACCCAAAAAAAAAATTTAAAAAAAAAGGGGGGGGAAAAAAAAATTTTTTTAAAAGGGGGGAAAAAGGGGAAAAAAAAAAGGGGGGGAAAAAAAAAAAAAGGGGGGGGGGTTTTTTTGGGGGGGTTTTAAAAAAATAAAAAGGGGGGGGAAAAAAAAAAAAAATTTTTTTTTTTTGGGTTTAAACCCCTTTGGGAGGGAAAAAAAAAAATTTTTTTTTTTTAAAACCTTTGGGGTTTTGGGGGGCCCCCGGGGGAAAATTTTTTTTGGGGGTTTTTTAAAATAAAAAAACCCCCCGGGGGGAAAAAAAAAAAAATTTTTTGGTTTAAAATTTTTTCCCAAAAAAATTAAAAAACCCTTTTTAAAACCCCCCCAAAAAAGGGAAAAAAGGAAAGGGGGGGGTTTTTTTTTTTAAAAAAAAATTTTTTCCCCCCGGGGGTTTGGGGGTTTTTAAAAAAAGGCCTTTTTTCCCCCAAAAAAGGGTTCCCCGGGGAAAATTTTTTAAAAAGGGGGGAAAAAAAATTTTTTTTTAAAAGGAAAAAAACCAAAAAAAAAAGGGTTTTTTGGGGGGGAAAAAAATTTTCCCAAAAAAATTTTGGGACCCCCTTTGGCGAAAAACCAAGGGGGGGGGGTTTTTTTTTTTGGGGGGGTTTTTTAAAACCCCCAAAATTTTTAAAAATTTTTTTTTTAAAAATTTTTTTTTGGGAAATTTTTTTTTTTTCTTTTGATTAAAAGGAAAAAAAAAATTCAAAAAGGTTTAAAAAAAAAAAATGGGGAAAAAAAAAAATTTTTTTTAACTTTTTTTTTAAAAAAATTTAGGTTTTTAAAAAAAAACCCCTGGGGGAAAAAAAAATTTTTTTTGGGGGTTTTTTTTTTTAAAAAAAGGGGGGGGTTTAAAATAAATTTTTTTTGGGGGGGGGTTTTTTTTTTCCCCCCCCTTTTATTTTAAAGGGGGTTTTTTTTAAAAAAATTAGGAAGGGGGGTTTGGGAAAAAGGGGGGCCCCCCCCCCCAAAAAAAAAAACCCCCCCTTTTTTTTTGGGGGGGGGGGGTTTTTTTAAAAAAGGGGGGGGAAAAAAAGGGGAAAAAGTTTCCAAAAGGGGGGCCCCAAAATTTTAAAAAAAAAAAAAAAAAGGAAAAATTTTTTTTTTTTTGGGAAATTTTTTTTTAAAAAAAAAAACCCCCCCCAAAAAAAATTTAAAAAAAAAAAAATTTTAAAAAAAATTTTTTTGGGGGTTTTTTTTTTTAAAAAATTTTTTTAAAAACCCCCTAAAAAGGGTTAAAAAATTTTTTTTTTAAGAAAAAACCCGGGGAACCAAAACCCCCCTTTTTTTCCCCCCAAAAATTTTTAAAAAAAAAATTTTAAAAAATTAAAAAAAAATTTTAAAAACCCAAAACCCAAAAAACCCCCTTTACCCAAACCCCTTTTTTTTTTTTAAAAAAAATTTCCCCTTTTAAAAAACCCCAAAAAAAAACAAAATTTTTTCCCAAAAAGGAAAAAAAAAAATTTTTTAAAAAAAAATAATAAAATTTTTTAAACCAAAAAAAAAAAAAAAATAAAAAAATTTTAAAAAAAAATTTAAATTTAAAAATAAAACCCCAAAAACGGGCAATTTTTTTTTTTTTTTAAAATTTTTTTTTAAATTTCCCCCCCTTTTTTTTAAAAAATAACCCCCTTTTTTTTCCAAAAAATTTTAAAATTTCTTTTAAAAAAAAAAAAAACCCCCCCAAAAAAAAAAAAAAAAAAATTTTTTTTTTTTTTTTTTTTAAAAAAAAAAATTTTAAAAAAAAAAGGGGGGCCCTTTTTTAAAAAAAGGGAAAAAAACCCCCCAAAAAAATTGGGGAAAAAAAAAAATTTTTTTTTAAAAAATTTAACCAAAAAAATTTTTAAAAAAAAATTTTTAAAATTTTTTTAAAACCAAAAAAATTTTTTTTTTTTTTTTTTCCCCTTTTTTAACCCCAAATTTTTTTTTCCCAAAAAAAACCCCCCAAAAATTTTTTTTAAAAAAATAAAACCCCCCAAAAAAAAAATTTTAAAAAAAATTTCAAAAAATTAAAAAACACCCAAAAAAAAAAAGGGGGTTTTTTAAAAAATTTTAAAAAATTTTTTTAAAAAAATTTTTGGGGTTTTAAAAAATTTATTTCCCCAAAAAAACAAACCCGGCCCCCCCTTTTAAAAAAGGGGTTTTTTATCCCCTTTAAAAAAAAAAAAAAAACCCCCCCCAATAAACGGAAAAAACCCCCTTTTTTTCCCCAAAAAAAAAATTTAAAAAAAAAAAACCCCCCAAAAAAAAAGGAATTTAAAAAAATTTTTTTTTAAAAAAAAAAAAAACTTTAAACCCTTAAAAAATTTTTAATTGAAAAAAAAAAAAAAAAAAAAAAACCCCTTAAAAATTTTAAAAAAAACCCCGTACCCCTTTTTAAAAAAAAACCCCTTCCAAAAAAATTCCCCCTTTAAAAAAGTTTAAAAATTTAAAAAAAAAATTTTTTTAAAAATAATTTTAAAAAAAAACCCCCCCCCAAAAAAAAAAATTTTTTAAATTTTTAAAAAAAAAACCCCAAAAAATTTTTTTTTTTTTTCCCCTTTTTTTTTTTAAAAAAAAAACCCAAATTTTAAAAAAGGGGGGTTTTTTTCCCCCGGGGGAAAAAAATTTTTTTTTTAAAAAATTTTTTTTTTAAAACCCCCCAAAAAAAAAAAAAAACCCCAAAAAAAACCCAAAAATTTTTTTTGGGGGGGTTTTTTTACCCTTTTTTTTTTTTTTCTAAAAATTTTTTTTTCATTTTAAAAATTTTAAAAAAAAAATTAATAAAAAAAAAAAATTTAAAAAATTTTGGGAAAAATTTTTTCCCCCAAAAAAAGGGAAAAAGGGTTTTTTTTAAACCCCCCCTTTTAAAAATTTTAAAGGAAAAAAAAAAACCCCCCCCAAAAAAAATTTTTTTAAAAAAATTTTTTTTAAAAAAAATTTAAAAATTTAAATTTTTTTTTAATTTTTTTAAAAAAAAAAAAAAATTTAAAAAAATTTTTTAAAAAAAAATTTATTAAA
>JAPXFY010004488.1:0-17833 GCA_030674185.1 Monoplex corrugatus | reverse complement strand
TTTATAATACCACTCACAACTCTACTCAGTCCTTTATAAATACCACTCCCAACTCTACTGTCCTTTATAATACAACTCCCAACTCTACTGTCCTTTGTAACAATACTCCCAATCTACTTAGTCCTTTAGATATCACTCCCAACTATACTCAGTCCTTTATAATACCACTCCCAACTCTACTCAGTCCATTATATTCCCCACCCCCAACTCTACTCAGTCCTGCATAATACCACTCCCAACTCTAAGGTCCTTTATATTACCACTCCCAACTCTACTCAGTCCTTTATAATACCACTCCCAACTCTACTTATCCTGTATAATACCACTCCCAACTCTATTCAGTTCTTTTATAATAACACTCCCAACTCTATTCAGTTCTTTATAATACCACTCCCAACTCTACTCAGTTCTTTATAATACCACTCCCAACTCATACTCAGTTCTTTATAAAACACTCCCAACTCTTTTTCAGTCCTTTACAATACCACCCCAACTCTATTCAGTTCTTTATAATACCACTCCCAACTCTATTCAGTTCTTTATAATACCACTCCCAACTCTATTCAGTTCTTTATAATACCACTCCCAACTCTATTCAGTTCTTTATAATACCACTCCCAACTCTACTCAGTTCTTTATAATACCACTCCCAACTCTAAGGTCCTTTATAATAACACTCCCAACTCTATTAAGTTTTTTATAATAACACTCCCAACTCTATTCAGTTCTTTATAATAACACTCCCAACTCTATTCATTCTTTATAATACCACTCCCAACTCTACTCAGTTTTTTATAATACCACTCCCAACTCTACTCAGTTCTTTATAATAACACTCCCAACTCTATTCAGTCCTTTACAATACCACTCCCAACTCTATTCATTCTTTATAATACCACTCCCCAACTCTATTCATTCTTTATAATACCACTCCCAACTCTATTCAGTTCTTTATAATACCACTCCCAACTCTATTCATTTTCTTTATAATACCACTCCCAACTCTACTCAGTTCTTTATAATACCACTCCCAACTCTAAGGTCCTTTATAATAACACTCCCCAACTCTATTAAGTTTTTTATAATAACACTCCCAACTCTATTCAGTTCTTTATAATAACACTCCCCAACTCTATTCAGTTCTTTATAATAACACTCCCAACTCTTTCAGTTCTTTATAATAACACCCCCAACTCTTCCTAGCCCGTATAATACCACTCCCAACTCTACTGTCCTTTATAATACCACTCCCAACTCTACTCAGTCCTTTATAATACCACTCCCAATCTACCAGTTCTTTATAATACCACTCCCAACTCTATTCATTCTTTATAATAACACCCCCCAACTCTATTCAGTTCTATATAATAACACTCCCAACTCTATTCAGTTCTTTATAATACCACTCCCAACTCTACTGTCCTTTATAATACCACCCCCAACTGTACTCAGTCCTTTACAATACCACTCCCAACTCTATTCAGTCCTTTATAATACCACTCCCAATTCTACTCAGCCCTTATAACAACACTCCTTTGCATCTCTTGATTTTGCTCGGAAATTGCGATTCACTTCGATTTATATTGCTGTTTGATTTGTGCCACATTACAGTGTTGATAGAGAATGTTTAATGTAAACTCAGTACATGGACGCAGATCTGTGGTTCGTATTTTGTAAAACTGTATTTCATTTTTTTTTTTTTTAAAGAATCTTCGATGCAAGGGAGAAAAATACCACTCCCAACTCTACTCAGTTCTTTATGATATCACTCCCAACTTGGACACTGCATATTAATTCAGAAAAGAGAATAACTCAGGCATATACGGAAAGTTACGACTACACCCTCTCTGAAAAATAACATCAATAAAGTATGCATGGAATAAGTTTTGGCAAGAGTTGAAGTGGAGCACGTTCACCTTGGCTTGGTCAAATCACCCTTCATGGTATGATGTTTGAGACAGTACTCCAGGCCACGTAGAAACAGACCGTCGCCAGGGTCCATGGAGAAAAGATCTAGGTGACAAATATCAAAAAACAGACTAACATTTTGAACTGTTAGCAGCTAGGTGACAAATATCAAAAAACAAGACTAACATGTTTGAACTGTTAGGAGCTAGGTGACAAATATCAAAAAACAAGACTAACATGTTTGAACTGTTAGCAGCTAGGTGACAAATATCAAGAAATAGACTAACATGTTGAACTGTCTAGGAGCTAGGTGACAAATATCAAAAAACAGACTAACATGTTTGAACTGTTAGGAGCTGGTGACAAATATCAAAAAACAAGACAAACATGTTTGAACTGTTAGGAGCTAGGTGACAAATATCTAAAAACAAGACAAACATGTTTGAACTGTCTAGGAGCTGGGTGACAAATATCTAAAAACAAGACTAACATGTTTGAACTTTTAGGAGCTAGGTGACAAATATCAAAAAACAAGACTAACATGTTTGAACTGTTAGCAGCTAGGTGACAAATATCAAAAAACAAGACTAACATGTTTGAACTGTTAGGAGCTAGGTGACAAATATCAAAAAACAAGACTAACATGTTTGAACTGTTAGGAGCTGGGTGACAAATATCAAAAAACAAGACTAACATGTTTGAACTGTTAGGAGCTAGGTGACAAATATCAAAAAACAAGACTAACATGTTTGAACTTTTAGGAGCTAGGTGACAAATATCAAAAAACAGACCAACATGTTTGAACTTTTAGGAGCTAGGTGACAAATATCTAAAAACAGACTAACATGTTTGAACTTTTAGGAGCTGGGTGACAAATATCAAAAAACAGACTAACATGTTTGAACTTTTAGGAGCTAGGTGACAAATATCAAAAAACAGACTAACATGTTTGAACTTTTAGGAGCTAGGTGACAAATATCAAAAAACAGACTAACATGTTTGAACTGTTAGGAGCTGGGTGACAAATATCAAAAAACAGACTAACATGTTTGAACTTTTAGGAGCTGGGTGACAAATATCTAAAAACAGACTAACATGTTTGAATTTTTAGGAGCTAGGTGACAAATATAAAAAAACAAACATGTTTGAACTTTTAGGAGCTAGGTGACAAATATCAAAAAACAAGACTAACATGTTTGAACTTTTAGGAGCTAGGTGACAAATATCAAAAAACAAGACTAACACGTTAGAACTTTAGAAGCTGGGTGACAAATATCAAAGGACAGACCAATATCTTTGGAGCTTAGAGTCTACTATTTCAGTGCAATTCCACACTCACTCTATCTGAACCTGCCAGTAATTATGTGGCAGGGTCTTTGATCCTGTGCAAAACCCTTGCGCCAGCTAGGTCTTGAAACAGGTAGGGAGGGGGACCTATGAAACACTAAGCTGGCACCACCAGAATGATGGAAACATTAACATGCACAGCGAACAGGACAGTTTTTTAACCCTTTGACTCCCACACCCTATCCACCAATCCACCAACTGCAAAAACTTAACCCTTTGATTTCCTCACCCTGTCCACCAACTGCAAAAACTTAAACCTTTGGTTTTCTCACCCTATCTACCAACTGCAAAAACTTAACCCTTTGATTCCCTCACCCTATCCACCACTTCCTGCAGGAAGCTGGTGGATAGGGTGAGGGAATCAAAGGGTTAAGTTTTTGCTTTGGTATCATGGTTGACAATGCAGGATGCCGGTGGACAGGGTACAGGAGCCAAAGGGTTAATGCTGTAGGCTGATAGTGAATTCCAAGTATGAGAGCTTTATGCTGTTGTTACTGTTGTTGTAGCTGTTGCAGTTGTTATTGTTGTTGTTGTTATTGTTGTTGATGTTTCTGTTGGCGTGATTGTTACTGTTGCTGTCGTCATTGTTATTCTTGCTGTTATGGTTATTGTTGCTGCTTTGGTTTTGTTGTTGTCGTCAATGTTGTTGTTGAGTTGTTATTGTTCCTGCATTGGTTGTTGTTGTTGTCAATGTTGTTGTTGCAGCTGCTTTGTGTTTCTGTTGGGGTGGTTATTGCTGCTGTTGTTATTGTTGTTGTTTCAGTGGGTGGGGTTGCTGTTGTCATTGTTAACATGTTGTTGTTGCAGTTGTTGTTGTTTTCTCTTCCATCAGCACCATCACAAAAACAAACAAAAAAAGTTTTGAAAGTTGGTGTAATCTGACAAATAGTTTCATACACATCTTTCAGTGATAACCAGCAGACATTCTGACGGCAAGACACAAGATATGATGACCACTCAGACAGTGATAAAAATCCAAATACACAAGTAATTGTGATAATCAATTCAAAACAGAAAATCAACGTATACATGCAAAAATGAACAACCAGGCTATACTCAAAAACATTCTTGAAACACACAGCAAACAAAAAACTGAAATTACAGTCCTGAATGCTGCTTACATCAAGTCAAAGTCTGATTCAAGAGAATTAATAAAATGAAGTCTACAATGTTACCAATAACAGGGCTCCCACTGAAGAAAAGCAAAAATCCCTGAAAATCGGGGTGGAGGGATCTGGGGGGACTTGCCCACCTGGAAAATTTTGAACATTTACGTTTAAAATGGCGCAATCTGACACATATCTGAGCAGCATTCACCCATTCGATTGCCATCCAGGGTGATCAGAGAACCGAATAAAGCATCGGTTTCTCACAATGCTTTAAAAAATTATTGAAGGCTTCTTCAAAAAAATTTTTCGCTAGTCCTCGTATACTCTAAGAGTGGTAGGACTTTAAAACTCACTCAACTAACTAACTAACATATCTGAGCTTAATTTATAATTTTTTTTATAGTTTTTTTTTCACGGTAAAAACTTTTTTTTTCGGGGATTCTCCTCTTGGTTTTCGCGGAAATCTGCGAATTCGCGGAAAAGTGGGAGCCCTGCAATAAAGAAATGAACAAACAAACAAACAAAATATAATACAGTTCAAAACTGATCCATGTATACAATGAATCTTGCACCATCTGTACTGAAAGTCGCCCATGCATAAGCATTTCTCAGCATGTAATATTATTAATGTTTCGTCTTATTTGTCCCAAGCAGCAGTTCCTCGTGACTAATTCGTAAGGTCAATACATCCATACATTTTTCATGTAAGTTGGTTCCTTTGATAGAGCTGAGGACACAAGATCTGATATCTGACCCATATCATCAAAAACTATCCTGCCCATCTTAACGTTTCCATCATTCTCGTGGAGTCAATTTAGTGTATCATAGGTCTCTCTCCCAGTTCAAGACCTTCCCAGCGCATATGGTTTGCACAGGCTCTGGGAGTCTGCCAGAAAATTGCTGGCAGATCCGGGTGGAGCGCAAATGGAATTGGCTGAGTGCGATGATTCCCTCTTGAACAAACTACAAATTCCACACAGACTTGGCATTAGTTTATCTTCATCTGACTCTCATATACATTTCTTTTTCATCTGGATAGGGGAGTGGGAGAGACCCAAAAAAAATCCATCTTCCAATGTGTTCTTTTCCTATCTGGATGGGGGAGAAAAATTACCCCAAAAATCCACTGTGCAATTCATTTTTCCCATCTGATTAAGGAATAAAGCTACGAGAAGTCGACTTTCTATCCCCACCCCCCTTCCCAGACATCTGGATGGGAGAATAAAGTAACAAGAAATACACTTTTCAACTACCCCCCCCCCCCCATCTGGATGGGGGAATAAAGTAACAAGAAATACACTTTCCAACTACCCCCCTCCCCCCCCCCATCTGGATGGGGGAATAAAGTAACAAGAAATACACTTTCCAACTACTCCCCTCCCCCCCCCCCATCTGGATGGGGGAATAAAGTAACAAGAAATACACTTTCCAACTACTCCCCTCCCCCCCCCCCCCCGTCTGGATGGGGAATAAAGTAACAAGAAATACACTTTCCAACTACTCCCCTCCCCCCCCCCCCCCATCTGGATGGGGGGAATAAAGTAACTAGAAATACACTTTCCAAATACCCCCCCCCCCCACCATCTGCATGGGGGAATAAAGTAACAAGAAATATACTTTCCAACCACCACCCCCACCCCCATCTGCATGGGGGAATAAAGTAACAAGAAATACACTTTCCAACTACCCCCCCCGCCCCCCCGTCTGCATGGGGGAATAAAGAAACAAGAAAATACACTTTCCAACTACCCACCCCCCCATCTGGATGGGGGAATAAAGTAACAAGAAAAACACTTTCCAACTACCCCCCCCCCCCCCCATCTGGATGAGGAAATAAAGTAACAAGAAATACACTTTCAAACTACCCCCACCCCCAATCTGGATGGGGGAATAAAGTAACAAGAAATACACTTTCCAACACTACCCCCCCCCCCCCATCTGGATGAGGGAATAAAGTAACAAGAAATACACTTTCCAACTACCCCCCCCCCCCCCCATCTGGATGAGGGAATAAAGTAACAAGAAATACACTTTCCAACTACCCCCCCCCCCCCATCTGGATGGGGGAATAAAGTAACTAGAAATACACTTTCCAACTACCCCCACCCCCCCATCTGGATGGAGGAATAAAGTAACAAGAAATACACTTTCCAACCTACCCCCCCCCCCCCATCTGGATGAGGGAATAAAGTAACAAGAAATACACTTTCCAACAACCCCCCTCCCCCATCTGGATGGGGAATAAAGTAACAAGAAATACACTTTCCAACTACCCCCCCCTCCCCATATGGATGGGGAATACAGTAACAAGAAATACACTTTCCAACACCCCCCCCCCCCCATCTGGATGGGGGAATAAAGTAACAAGAAATACACTTTCCAACTACCCCCCCCCCCCACCCATCTGGATGAGGGAATAAAGTAACAAGAAATACACTTTCCAACTACCCCCCCCCCCCCATTTGGATGGGGGAATAAAGTAACAAGAAATACACTTTCCAACTACCCCCCCCCCCCCCCATCTGGATGGGGGAATAAAGTAACAAGAAATACACTTTCCAACAACCCCCACCCCCCATCTGGATGGGGGAATAAAGTAACAAGAAATACACTTTCCAACTACCCCCCACCCCCCATCTGGATGAGGGAATAAAGTAACAAGAAATACACTTTCCAACAACCCCCCCCCCCCCCATCTGGATGGGGGAATAAAGTAACAAGAAATACACTTTCCAACACACCCCCACCCCCCATCTGGATGGGGAATAAAGTAACAAGAAATACACTTTCCAACTACCCCCCCACCCCCCATCTGGATGGGGGAATAAAGTAACAAGAAATACACTTTCCAACAACCCCCCCCCCCCCATCTGGATGAGGGAATAAAGTAACAAGAAATACACTTTCCAACTAACCCCCCCCCCCCCCCATCTGGATGAGGGAATAAAGTAACAAGAAATACACTTTCCAACAACCCCCCACCCCCCATCTGATGAGGGAATAAAGTAACAAGAAATACACTTTCCAACTACCCCCCCCCCCCCCCATCTGGATGGAGAAATAAAGTAACAAGAAATACACTTTCCAACCACCCCCCCCCCCCCATCTGGATGAGGGAATAAAGTAACAAGAAATACACTTTCCAACACCCCCCCCCCACCCACCTGGATGAGGGAATAAAGTAACAAGAAATACACTTTTCCAACTACCCCCCCCCCCCCCATCTGGATGAGGGAATAAAGTAACAAGAAATACACTTTCCAACTACCCCCCACCCCATCTGGATGAGGGAATAAAGTAACAAGAAATACACTTTCCAACTACCCCCACCCCCCATCTGGATGAGGGAATAAAGTAACAAGAAATACACTTTCCAACTACCCCCCACCCCCCCATCTGAATGAGAAATAAAGTAACAAGAAATACACTTTCCAACTACCCCCACCCCCCCATCTGGATGAGGGAATAAAGTAACAAAAAATACACTTTCCAACTACCCCCCCCCCCCCATCTGGATGAGGGAATAAAGTAACAAGAAATACACTTTCCAACTACCCCCACCACCCCCATCTGGATGAGGGAATAAAGTAACAAGAAATACACTTTCCAACTACCCCCCCCCCCCCCATCTGGATGAGGGAATAAAGTAACAAGAAATACACTTTCCAACTACCCCCCCCCCCCCCCCATCTGGATGAGGGAATAAATAACAAGAAATACACTTTCCAACAACCCCCACCCCCCCACCCCATCTGGATGAGGGAATAAAGTAACAAGAAATACACTTCCAACTACCCCCCCCCCCCCCCCATCTGGATGAGGGAATAAAGTAACAAGAAATACACTTTCCAACAACCCCCACCCCCCATCTGGATGAGGGAATAAAGTAACAAGAAATACACTTTCCAACTACCCCCCCCCCCCCATCTGGATGGGGAATAAAGTAACAAGAAATACACTTTCCAACTACCCCACCCACCCCCCATCTGGATGAGGGAATAAAGTAACAAGAAATACACTTTCCAACTACACCCCCCCCCCCCCCATCTGGATGGGGAATAAAGTAACAAAAATACACTTTCCAACTACCCCCCCCCCCCCCATCTGGATGAGGGAATAAAGTAACAAGAAATACACTTTCCAACTAACCCCCCCCCCCCCCATCTGGATGAGGGAATAAAGTAACAAGAAATACACTTTCCAACTACCCCCCCCACCCCCCATCTGGATGGGAGAATAAAGTAACAAGAAATACACTTTCCAACAACCCCCACCCCCCATCTGGATGAGGGAATAAAGTAACAAGAAATACACTTTCCAACTAACCCCCCCCCCCCCCATCTGGATGAGGGAATAAAGTAACAAGAAATACACTTTCCAACTACCCACCCCCCACCCCCCATCTGGATGGGGAATAAAGTAACAAGAAATACACTTTCCAACTACCCCCCCCCACCCCCCATCTGGATGGGGAATAAAGTAACAAGAAATACACTTTCCAACAACCCCCACCCCCCATCTGGATGAGGGAATAAAGTAACAAGAAATACACTTTCCAACTAACCCCCCCCCCCCCATCTGGATGAGGGAATAAAGTAACAAGAAATACACTTTCCAACTACCCCCCCCCCCCCCCATCTGGATGGGGGAATAAAGTAACAAGAAATACACTTTCCAACTAACCCCCCCCCCCCATCTGGATGAGGGAATAAAGTAACAAGAAATACACTTTCCAACAACCCCCACCCCCCATCTGGATGGGGAATAAAGTAACAAGAAATACACTTTACAACTACCCCCCCCCCCATCTGGATGGGGAATAAAGTAACAAGAAATACACTTTCCAACAACCCCCACCCCCCATCTGGATGGGGAATAAAGTAACAAGAAATACACTTTACAACTACCCCCCCCCCCCCATCTGGATGGGGGAATAAAGTAACAAGAAATACACTTTACAACTACCCCCACCCCCCATCTGGATGGGGAATAAAGTAACAAGAAATACACTTTCCAACAACCCCCCCCCCCCCCCCCCCCCTGTTCACAAATGTTGTTATTTGGTTTGGGATTTGTCTTTTGAAAATTAAAGTTGATAAAGTTATAATGATTATGTCTTTGTTGTGATTTTGTGCTGTCGTTGATCATGTCTGTGTGTTTGTGTGTGTGTATATATGTATGTGTGTTTGTATGTGCGCATGTGTGTATGCGTACATGGGTGTATATATACATGAGTGCGTGTGTATGTGTGTGTGTATTATTACAACACATACATATTCTACTGTTGAATAATACACAAATCCTACATGCTATCTGAAATTGAGACAGATACTACCAAAACAAAAGATACATTCTTACAATTCATTCTATTTCATAAAGGAAATATCTAATCTACATTTTCACATTGTTTATCGTCACCATCCACAAAACAAAAACAAAGAGCTTTATACTCTTTTGTTTTTGTTAATAATTTGTCAAATACAGCTTATATGTCTTTCCAGATTGGAAATGAAATGATCGATGATGTTGTTCAGATTTTCAGATGCAGGGAAATCAAACATCATAATTTTCTTTTTCTTGAACTTTTTAAAATCTCTTGTAAGGAAATACTATAAACAAATCCAAAACAAACAGCAAAGCACAGTTGTAATAAGATAATGAGATCAAATTTGAATTCATGCAGTATATCCATATATTTGAGATATATCTACATGAAGCACAATCCCCAGTTAAAAAAACAAACAAACAAAACATGAATAACAACAAGACAAAAACATCTAAATTTTGCTTCAAATCTTATTACAATTAATCCAGCCCCTAACGCCACGTCATTTATAATTTAAAATGACTATTGATGCTCTCAGTCTGATCAGGAATGGCCATACGTGCTGTGCACACGAATTACAAAAAATGTCAGGAATTCTCAGCATCAAATGAAATAGATTCGCAGTTAGTTTGTTTAGTAAGACTTCGATCATTGGTTCGTCAGTTGGTTGGTTGGTCGGTTGGTTGGTTGGTTTGTTGATTGGAAAGTGAGTAATTTTGTTTGTTGGATGACCAACTGGTTGTGCGGTTGGTTGTTTGGCTACCCAGTTGGTAAATAGGTTGGTTGGACAGCCAGTTTGTCAGTTGGTTGGTCGGAAACTAGTCGGTTCGTAAGTTGGTTTGCTGGTTCGATAAACAATTGGCGCATTGATTGGATAGCAAGTTGGTTTGTTGGCTAGTAGGTTAGTACGTCAGTTGGCTGGTTAGTCGGTTGGTTGGTTGGTTAACTGGTGGTCATTCAAATAGCCAGTTGGTTAGTTAGTCGGATAGTCGGTTGGTTGATTGGTTATTTGGTTGCTTGCTTGACTGGATGACTAATTGCTTGGTTGCTGGGGTTGGTTATTTGGATAAACGGTTGGTTGGTTGGTCTGTCAGTTAGATAATCGGTTGGGTGATTGGTTGGTCAGTCAGTCAGATGATCGGTTGGTTGGTTGGTTGGTTGGTCGCTCATACATCCAGTTGGTTAGTTGGTTGGATAGCCAGTTGGTTGGTTGGATAGCCACCTGGTTGGTTAATTCCATAGCCAGTTGTTTAGTTTGTTAGATGGTTGGATAGCAGATGGTTGGTTGGTCTGTTGGTCAGTTGGTTGGTCTGTTGGTCTGTTGGTTGGTCAGTTGGTTGGTTGGTCTGTTGGTCAGTTGGTTGGTCTGTTGATTTGTTGGTCAGTTGGTTGGTTGGTCAGTTGGTTGGTTGGTCAGTTGGTCGGTTGGTCAGTTGGTTGGTTGGTCTGTTGGTTGGTCTGTTGGTTGATTGGTCTGTTGGTCAGTTGGTTGGTTGGTCAGATGGTTGGTTGGTCTGTTGGTCAGTTGATTTGTTGGTCAGTTGGTTGGTTGGTCTGTTGGTCAGTTGGTTGGTCTGTTGGTCAGTTGGTTGGTTGGTCTGTTGGTGTTGGTTGGTCGATGGTTGGTTGGTCTGTTGGTTGTTGGTTGGTTGGTCAGTTGGTTGGTTGGTCAGTTGTTGTTGGTTGGTGGTTGGTTCTGTTGGTTGGTTGGTCAGTTGTGTTGGTTGGTCTGTTGGTTGGTTGGTCTGTTTGGTTGGTTGGTCTGTTGGTTTGGTTGGCTGTTGGTCTTTGTTGGTTGGCTTGGTCTGTTGGTCAGTTGGTTGGTTGGTCTGGTTTGGTCAGTTGGTTGGTCAGTTGGTTGGTTGGTCTGTTGGTTGGTTGGTCTGTTGGTCAGTTTTGGTTGTTGTTGGTCTGTTGGTCAGTTGGTTGGTCGTTGGTTGGTTGGGTCTGTTGGTCAGTTTGGTTGGTCTGTTGGTCTGGTTGGTCTGTTGGTTGGTTGGTCTGTTGGTCAGTTGGTTGGTTGGTCTGTTGGGTCAGTTGTGTTGGTTGGTCTGTTGGTTGGTTGGTCTGTTGGTTGTGTCTGTTGGTCAGTTGGTTGGTTGGTCTGTTGGTCAGTTTGATTGTGTCTGTTGGTTAGTTGGTTGGTCTGTTGGTCAGTTGGTTGGTTGGTCAGTTGGTCTGTTGGTCAGTTTGATTGTTGGTCATGTTGGTCTTGGTTGGTCAGTGTTGGTCAGTTGGTTGGTCTTGTTGGTCAGTTGGTTGGTTGGTCTGTTGGTTGGTTTGGTCAGTTTGGTTGGTCTGTTGGTTTGGTGTTGGTTGTTGGTCAGTTGGTTGGTTGGTCAGTTGGTTGGTTGGTCTGTTGGTCAGTTGGTCAGTCTGGTTGGTTGGTCTGTTGGTTGGTTGGTCTGTTGGTTGTTGGTTTGTTTGTTGGTTGGTTGGTCTGTTGGTTGGTTGTCAGTTGGTTGGTTGGCTCTGTTGGTTGGTTGGTTGTTGGTCAGTTGGTTGGTTGGTCTGTTGGTCAGTTGGTTGGTCAGTTGGTTGGTTGGTCTGTTGGTTGGTTGATCTGTTGGTCCGTTGGTTGGTCAGTCGGTTGGTCTGTTGGTTGGTTGGTCAGTTGGTTGGTCTGTTGGTCAATTGATTGGTTGGTCTGTCTACTGTCCTTTACAATACCACTCCCAACTCTACTCAGTCCTTTACAATACCACTCCCATCTCTACTCAGTCCTTTACAATACCACTCCCATCTCTACTCAGTCCTTTACAATACCACTCCCAACTCTACTCAGTCCTTTACAATACCACTCCCAACTCTACTCAGTCCTTTACAATACCACTCCCAACTCTACTCAGTCCTTTACAAACAACACTCCCATCTCTACTCAATCCTTTACAATACCACTCCCATCTCTACTCAGTCCTTTACAATACCACTCCCAACTCTACTCAATCCTTTACAATACCACTCCCATCTCTACTTAGTCCTTTACAATACCACTCCCAACTCTACTCAGTCCTTTACAATACCACTCCCAACTCTACTCAATCCTTTACAATACCACTCCCATCTCTACTCAGTCCTTTACAATACCACTCCCATCTCTACTCAGTCCTTTACAATACCACTCCCAACTCTACTCAGTCCTTTACAATACCACTCCCAACTCTACTCAGTCCTTTACAAACAACACTCCCATCTCTACTCAATCCTTTACAATACCACTCCCATCTCTACTCAGTCCTTTACAATACCACTCCCAACTCTACTCAGTCCTTTAAAAACAACACTCCCATCTCTACTCAATCCTTTACAATACCACTCCCATCTCTACTCAGTCCTTTACAATACCACTCCCAACTCTACTCAGTCCTTTACAATACCACTCCCAACTCTACTCAGTCCTTTATATTAACACTCCCAACTCTACTCAGTCCTTTATTATAACACTCCCAACTCTACTCAGTTCTTTATAAACAACACTCCCAACTCTACTCAGTCCTTTATAACAACACTCCCAACTCTACTCAGTTCTTTATAATACCACTCCCAACTCTACTCAGTTCTTTATAATACCACTCCCAACTCTACTCAGTTCTTTATAATATCACTCCCAACTCTACTCAATTCTTTATAATACCACTACCAACTCTACTGTCCTTTATAACAACACTCCCAACTCTACTCAGTTCTTTATAATACCACTCCCAACTCTACTGTCCTTTATAACAACACTCCCAACTCTACTCAGTTCTTCATACCACTCCCAACTCTACTCAGTTCTTTATAATACCACTCCCAACTCTACTCAGTCCTTTATAATACCACTCCCAACTCTACTCAGTCCTTTATAACAACACTCCCAACTCTACTCAGTTCTTTATAATACCACTCCCAACTCTACTCAATTCTTTATAATAACACTCCCAACTCTACTCAGTCCTTTATAACAACACTCCCAACTCTACTCAGTCCTTTATAATACCACTCCCAACTCTACTCAGTCCTTTATAATACCACTCCCAACTCTACTCAGTCCTTTATAATACCACTCCCAACTCTAATCAATTCTTTATAATAACACTCCCAACTCTACTCAGACCTGTATAATACCACACCCAACTCTACTCAGTCCTGTATAATACAACTCCCAACTCTACTCAGTCCTTTATAATACCACTCCCAACTCTACTCAGTCCTTTATAATACCACTCCCAACTCTACTGTCCTTTATAATACCACTCCTTTGCATCTCTTGATTTTGCTGAGAAATTGCGATTCACTTCGATTTACATTGTTTGATTTGTGCCACATTACAGTCTCGACAGAGAATGTTTAATGTAAACTCAGTACATGGATGCAGATCTGTGGTTCGTATTTGGTAAAACTGTATTTCATTTAAAAAAAAAAAAAAAGAATCTTCGATGCAAGGGAGAAAAATACCACTCCCAACTCTTACTCAGTCTTTTATAACATCACTCCCAACTTGGGATACTGCTTGCTGATTCAGAAAAGAGAATAATTCAGGCATATACGGAAAGTTACGACTATACCCTCTCTGAAAAATAACATCAATAAAGTATGCATGGAATAAGTTTTGGCAAGAGTTGAAGTGGAGCACGTTCACTTGGCTTGGTCAAATCACCCTTCATGGTATGATGTTTGAGACAGTACTCCAGGCCACTGTAGAAACAGGCCGTCGCCAGGGTCCATGGAGAAAAGATCTAGGTGACAAATATAAAAAAACAGACTAACATGTTTGAACTGTTAGGAGTTAGGTGACAACTATCAAAAAACAGACTAACATGTTTGAACTGTTAGGAGCTAGGTGACAAATATCAAAAAACAGACTAACATGTTTGAACTTTTAGAAGCTAGGTGACAAATATCAAAAAACAGACTAACATGTTTGAACTTTTAGGAGCTAGGTGACAAATATCAAAAAACAGACTAACATGTTTGAACTGTTAGGAGCTAGGTGACAAATATACAAAAACAGACTAACATGTTTGAACTGTTAGGAGTTAGGTGACAAATATCAAAAAACAGACTAACATGTTTGAACTGTTAGGAGTTAGGTGACAACTATCATAAAACAGACTAACATGTTTGAACTTTTAGGAGCTAGGTGACAAATATCAAAAAACAGACTAACATGTTTGAACTGTTAGGAGCTAGGTGACAAATATACAAAAACAGACTAACATGTTTGAACTGTTAGGAGTTAGGTGACAACTATCATAAAAACAGACTAACATGTTTGAACTGTTAGGAGCTAGGTGACAACTATCATAAAACAGACTAACATGTTTGAACTGTTAGGAGTTAGGTGACAACTATCATAAAACAGACTAACATGTTTGAACTGTTAGGAGCTAGGTGACAAATATCAAAAAACAAGACTAACATGTTTGAACTGTTAGGAGCTAGGTGACAAATATCAAAAAACAAGACTAACATGTTTGAACTTTATGTGACAAATATAAAAAAACAAGACTAACATGTTTGAACTTTATGTGACAAATATAAAAAAACAAGACTAACATGTTTGAACTTTATGTGACAAATATAAAAAAAACAAGACTAACATGTTTGAACTTTATGTGACAAATATCAAAAAACAAGACTAACATGTTTGAACTTTTAGGAGCTAGGTGACAAATATCAAAGGACAGACCAACATCTTCGGAGCTTAGAGTTTATTATTTCAACACAATTCCACACTCGTTCTATCTAAACCAGCCAGTGATTATATGGCAGACTCCCTGGTCCTGTGAAAAACCTTTTGCGCTGGTAGCTCTTGAACTGGGCAGGGAGGGGGACCTATGAAACACTAAGCCGACACCACCAGAATGATGGAAACAATAGCATGGACAGTGAACAGGACAGTTTTTAACCTTTTGACTCCTGTACCCTATCCACCAACTGCAAAAACTTAACCCTTTGATTCCCTCACCCTATCCACCAGCATCCTGCATTGCCGACCATGCTGCAAAAAGCAAAAACTTAAAGCTTTGATTCCCTCACCCTATCCACCATAATCATGTAGGAAGCTGGTGGATAGGGTGAGGGAGTCAAAGAGTTAAGCTCTTGCAGTTGCTGGGTTAGGTGCGGTAGTCAAAGGGTTAAAGCACAGCCTACTGCACAGAGCCATATCAGGGCTATAACCGTTTCAAAACACGTAAAAAAAAAAAAAGAAAAGAAAAATTAAGTACACCTATCAATGCATTCGCGCACATAATCTAAGGAGATGCCCCTGCCGTTGACCACTTGGTTAATTTATTACACTGGCGATTTAAAAAAGATACCTGAACACAAATTTAAACATACCTAAGGACACCAAAACATGTATAAAAACGGGCATAAATTACCTAAAATTGCTTCTGCATATCTCACTTCTCTAGAGTCAAAAATGCACAGTTTGAATATATGTTTCCAATTATCAATCCTACGAAAAAGTACGTAAGACTTTATCATACACATACAGGTAAATGTACCACAAAGGCAGAAAATGATATAAAGAGATAACAGAAAGCAAAGAAACAAGGCAGAAACAAAGAGAGTGACAGAAAAGAGGAAATTTTCTAGCACAGAATTTCTAGAAGGTGGGGATACTATTCATACTTAAAGAACCTCCGGCATCCCCACAGGGGTCCAACCTTGATTAACTTCAGTGGATGGAAGAGAACTGATGTTGCCTATGTGGAATGGTCACTGGCGTATCAGTAAGCTGAACTGCCTGCTACAAACCCCACAGATATTGTCTGCTGCTGTCTGGCATCTCTGTCAGTGATCAACTGATTATGGGATTAGATGATGATAGATACAGAGAAAGACAGGGGGGGGGGGGGGGGGGGTTGGGGTGCAAAATCACACATACATACATTTTATCACAAGTTTTGCGGTTACATAGATTTATGCTCAGTTTCTCATCTTGCATTGTCTTATTGCTAACAGTATAAACTGGGTCCTGTTTACTTATTTTCTTTTTTTTTTTTACCTGATGTTGGCAATTACCTTCAGTTATCATGATCACTGAATACCATGTGAGTGTCGGTTTCAATTTCTCAAGACAGTGTTTCCATGCTCAGAATAATTCCATGTGCACTGATGTCACTGATGCTATGCGATGGAGAAGACTGAAAATTATCATCACTTGCTTACTTAGTTGTCTCCGCGTCACGCAACATTTGAAGCAGTCAAGGCGCTCCACTGTGCACAGTCCTCAGCCATTCTGCTAGTGTCATTCCATCTTGTGTTGACCAGACAGAATTAGAAGTACCTGTCCACTGTCACCAGCTTATCCTGGGCTGTCCTCACTCTTTACCAGCCTGGTGGTATTCATTTAATTCTTTGACTCCCGCATTCTGTCCACCAGCATCCTGCATTGTCAACCATGCTAGCATAACAAAAAACGACCCTTTGACTCCCTCACCCTGCCCACCAGCTTCCTGTAGGGTCAAAGGGTTAAGTTTTTGCAGTTGGTGGATAGGGTGTGGGAGTCAAAGGGTTCATGGCTTGACTAGCAGGTCTTGTTGTGGGGAACCACCAGTCAGCCAAGGCGCTCCACCGTGCTTGATGCTCAGCCATTCTGCTAGTGTTGCTCCATCTTGTGTTGACCAGACAGAGGTCTCTTTCATGCTGGGCCACCCTGTCTTTCTTTGGCCTGTTGCTGTCCATTTAACCCTTTGACTCCTGCAACCTATCCACCAACAGCAAAAACTTAACCACTTGATTCCCTCACCTTGTCCACCAGCTTCCTGTAGGGATAGGGGTGAGGGAATCAAAGGGTTAAGTTTTTCCTTTGCTAGCATGGTTGACAATGCAGGATGCTGGTGGACAGGGTGTGGGAGTCAAAGGGTTAATAGCTTGACTTGCAGGTCTTGTTGTGGGGAGCCTCAAACCATACCCCAACCAGCATAAATGCTGTCTGTAAATAGCGGTTGACATGTAAAAAAAATGATCATCTCATAAAAAAAAATGTGGAGCCACAGAGACATGGCTGATTACAACTCCTTGATCACCAAGTTCCACAGCAGTGGTATGTACTGGGAAAAAAAGGCCATATTCATCGCTGGATGTAGATTGTCCATATAGACAGCGAACGAAAGAAAAAGACGAAGACGATTGTTGTAGCGTTATGAATAAA
>JAPXFY010004487.1:0-17843 GCA_030674185.1 Monoplex corrugatus | reverse complement strand
GCTAGAGACTTGAAGTGTCGCTTTCCACAATCCAAGACGGCGGGAGCGCTTAAATGAGACTGGGCAGCCCGGGAAAAGGGCGTCACAGGGGTCGACCCAAGTAACGACAAGACAGCAAGACCGCTCCCTTGCCCTCTCCGTCCTGAGGAAAGGGGATCCACTGCGGTGCCTTTGAGGGGTCAGTGAGGGACCAACAGGTGCAAATCAGCTGCAGCAGGGTGAGAAGACGGCTACATGAGGCAAACTTGGGTCAGGAGCCCGGCCGCCGACCCGTACCTTTCCTCTCTCTCCCCTTTTCCCTTCGTTTTTCTTTCTACCTTTCCTCTCTCTCTCTCTCTCTTTTCTCTCTGTTCTTTTTCGTTTTTTTTTCACCTTTCCTCTCTCTCTCTCCCTCTCTTCCTGTCTCTCTGTCTTCGTTTTTCTTTCCCCTTTCCCTCTCTCTCTCTCTCTTCTCTCCTCTTTTCTTCGTTTTTCTTTTACCTTTCCCTCTCTCTCTCTCTGTCTTCTTTTTTCTTTCTCCCTTCCCCCTCTCTCTCTTTTCCTCTGCTTCGTTTTTCTTTCTACCTTTCCTCTCTCCTCTTTCTCTCTCTTCTTCATTTTTCTTTCCCCTCTCCTCTTTCTCTCTCTCTCTCTTTCTTCTTCATTTTTCTTTCTCCCTCCCCCTCTTTCTCTCTCTCTCTCTCTCTCTCTTTTCCCTTTTTTCCCTTCTCCCTCTTCTCTGTGATCCCTAGCTGATGAGATTGGCCTTAAAGGCACCCTTGCATGCTTCAGTGTCTTTTTGGGTCGTGGGTCCTTTCTTCAGCTCTCTGTACGGGGGCTTACGGGGTGAATGACTACCTCTTTGTTCTGGCTTTTGTTTCCCCCACCGCACAGACGATTTTTAAGTGTGAAGGGAACGGAATTCCTTTCCCCCCCCCCCTACCAAAACCGTCTCTCGCCTTCCGTCAATGCTCAAGTTCCACAGGTGCAGTGACTTGCCAGGGGGGTAATGGCCTCAGTGGATTCAGCTTAAACTTTATCTTTGCACCTCTCTCTCTGTCTCTGTCTCCGTCTTGTCTCTGTCTTCTGTCTGTTCTTTCTCTCTCTCTTCGTTTTTCACCTTTCACCCTTTTCTATTTTTCTTTCTATGTTTTCACCCCCTCTCTCTCTCTCTGTCTCTCTCTCTGTCTCTGTCTCTTCTTTTTCTCTCACTGTCTCTCTTTCCTCCCTCTTGCGTCTCTCTCTCTCTCTCTTTCTTTTTCTCTCTCTCTGTCTCTTCTCTTTCTCTTTCCCCCCTCTCTTTTCTGTCTCTCCGTCTCTTCGTTTTTCTCTGTCCCTCTTCCCTCTGTGTCAGTCTCTCTCTGTCTCTCTCTCTCTCTCTGTCTTTGTCTCTCTGTCTCTCTCTGTCTCTGTCTCTCTCTGTCTCTCTCTCTCTCTCTTTCTCTCTCTTCACAAACACACGCGTGCGCGCACTCACACACACACACACACACACACACACACACACACACACAAACACACAAACAAACATACATGTACACACACACATACACACACGCACGCATACACACACACAACCGCGCGCATACCTGTAAATATGTATATGAGCATGTAATTACCGTCTGTCATTCCAAGTCACGACCGTGAGACCCATCTCTTCACCCACACCTTCCACTGCTGACGTCATAACTCTTCCTCCTTCAGGTATGTAGGTCACGTGTCCATGTAACTATTCATCGTGAGCCATAATGTTATTGCTGTTATCGTTTAAAGCCCAGCCGACTGCGTAGTACCATATCAGGGCTGCAACCGCTTCAAAACATACAAAAACTTCAACAGGAAAAAGAAAAAGAAAAAAAAAAAAAAATCGTTAGAGTGTGTGTATGAATTTATGTGTGGACAGTCTCTGAAAGTATGCATTCATTTGTTGTGGTTGGTGTGTGTATGTATGGGGGTTGTGTTGTGTGTGTATGTGTGGTGTGTGTGTGATGTGTGTGTGTGTGTGTGTGTGTGTGTGTGTGTGTGTGTGTTGTGTGTGTATGTGTGTGTGTGCGTGCTATGTATGTGTGTATGTGTGTGTGTGCGCACGCGCATGTGTGTGTGAATCTATGTGTGGATAGACTTTGATGTACGTACTCACGCACGCACACACACACACACACACACACACACACATACAGATTGCACAAAGACGTACAACAATATGTACACGCACTCTCAAGCTGACATTTGAATATTTTGATAAAGACACAAACAATAAAGTAAATCAAAAAGGCATGAGTGTATCAAACCTGTCTTAAGAAAGGAACCACACACACTCCTCAAACAAAATAGCAATAATAATGGTATTAAAAACCAAACAAAACAAAAACAACAACAGCAATAGATGACCCATTGTTCGTTTGAAGTTTGTCATATTTGTATAACATGCTATTTGTGATAACCGTAATACTGCAGTATGTCAAGTCATAGTCTGCAGAATCTGGCTGAGCGTAATAGATGAAAAACAGAAAATTAGCCATCATTAACAGTAATAACTGGGCGGTAGTATGTCCAATCCATTTCATACTTTTGTGCAGTCATTCTCAACTTTTGATTATATAGTTCAATGTCATATCTCCGTTTAAGTTTTTTTCCCCCCCTAAAAATGTGTAGATTTGGCATCAGTCTTTCACATTTACATTGATAAATGAAATATTTTGTTGAAAAGCAAAACGAAATAAAAAAAATTCATCACTTTTAAAAGTTTTATCAAAATAATCATTTGTTTTGACAAATTTAAATTGTGTGTGTGTGTGTGTGTGTGTGTGTGTGTGTGTGTTTTGTGTATGTGTGTGTGTGCGTGCTATGTATGTGTGTATGTGTGTCTCTGTCTCTCTGTGTCTCTCGCTCTCTCTCTCTCTTAAGGGAATATACTTTGCATTTGATTTCTTAGATATATTATGTTCTTAATTTATTGACGTATTACTTTCTTTTGTATTTTTAGTTATAAACTAGTATATGTACCAGAAAAACAGGCAAATAGAATCAGAACATGTATTTTATACAACAAGACAAGACAGGCGCAAATTTTTGGCAAATTTTCCTATTTGTGTATTTGTTTTGCAAAATTCCATAACATTTGTAGTATATTTTTGGCAGAAACTATCTTTTTTGTTTGTTTTGCATTTGATTTTGTGATATATCATTGTTCATGTCATTGTCATTGATTCTCTTATACTGATTGAATGATTTTCACGTGATAGCCAAGTAAAAGGGGAAGTTCACATGAACTGTCTCTCTAAGCCAATTGGTAAAAATGCTTTTTTTCTTGCTGACGATGCGTTACAGTCCTGTAGATTGTTATGTTTTTTCCATGTCCATGTAATGTCTAAAATTAATTTGTTTCCATGCCCATGTTATGTCTTATGATGATGATGACAATAATAATAATAATAATAATAATAATAATAATAATAATAATAATAATAATAACAATAAAGAAGAAGAAGAAGAAGAAGAAGAAGAAGAAGAAGAAGAAGATGAAGAAGAAGAAGAAGAAGAAGAAGAAGAAGAAGAAGAAGAAGAAGAAGAAGAAGAAGAAGAAGAAGAAGAAGAAGATGATGATGATGATGAAGATGATGATGATGAAGAAGAAGAAGAAGAAGAAGAAGAAGAAAGAAGAAGAAGAAGAAGAAGAATATAAAAAAAAGATAATGATGACGACGACGAGGATGATGATGATGATGATATTAATGATGATAATGATGATGATAATATAGTAAAAGTAGTAATGATGATGATGGTGGTGATGGTGGTGGTGGTGATGATGATGACGACGACGACGGTATATCGTCTCATCCGAAAACCTAGCACTCAGACTACCACTCAAACGTCTTGTGGGGGTTGGGGGGTTGGGGGGTTGGGGTGGTGTAGGAAGATAGAAAACGCCTGTCTGACCCTATATTACACTCTGACTTTTTATACTAATAATGATTATGATAATGATGATAATAATAATAATAATAATAATAATGATAATAATAATAATCATAATTATAATAATAATAATTACAGTATTTACACGGCGCCAAATTTGTGACAAGTCAAATCAAAGCGCACTCACGCACCAGGCATACGCATACAATCGACAAAGACCACCTTACAATCTTTAATTAATACACAGACTGAGAGAAAGAAGTAGTTGTACAATTCATTGTTCGGAAAAGAGGTGTGTTTTTAAATTGGATTTAAAAGCAGAAAGGGTAGGTGTCAGGCGAAGGCAAAGCAAAAGTCTATTCCAGGCTGACGGTCCTGAGACAGCAAAACAACGCTGACCAACACTTGATAGTTTAAATCTAGGGACCTGAAGGGAAAGTGTCTGAAGCTGAGCGCAAGCTGCCAGTTGGCTATAAATTTGATGTTGTCTCGAAGATATGATGGAGCAGACTGATGAATAGATTTGTAACACAAGGTATCCAGCGTACATTCAATTCTTTTTAAGACAGGCAACCAATGAAGAGAGCGAAGGAAAGGACTGATAGGGCTGTGACCATAGTTATATTGGCGAAACTGAGCGCAACTTGCACAAAAGATTGAAAGAACACAAACGTGAGTCCTCTCCAGTGGGAGAACATCTGACCCACACCCAACACCACTTTGAAAAGGACAGTGTGCAAGTTCTCGACAAAGAAGCGAGATGGTTCCAGAGGGGAGTAAAGGAGGCAGTTTACATCGCCGCAAGGAACCCCACCCTCAGCCGTGGCCGGGGCCGACACAACCTGCCATCGGTGTACTCCTCACTTATTCAGTCGCACTGTCGTGAGTTCGCTCACGGCGGTGCGCACTGAAGCCAGTTCTCAACCCAGCAGTTGCGCTGAAGAAGTCGGCCGGATCGCCGATGAAAGCTATGCAGTAATTAGCTTTTTTGTCACTGAGAGACAGGTTCAGCCAGGTAGCCATTATGACTAATAGGATCAAACTTTTTCTTTTTGACGACAAGACGAGCAACCATGTTTTGTATGCGTTGCAGACACAGGAGAGAAGACGCTGGTAGTCCAGTAAGGAGATCGTTTTTTGGGAACCTCTGGCTTGCTAATCATTAGTGTTTACCCTCAGACCGCAACGGTCACGAATACAGAGATGATCGAATGATATCAAGATAATCAAACGATATAGAGATAATGAAATGATACAGAGATAATCAAATGAAGCAGAGGCAATTGCAATAATGCATAGAATATCAATTTATACGGAGACATCGAAACGATACAGAGATAATGAAAAGATACATAGATAATCAAACGATCAAGCAGTACAGAAATAATGAAATGGAATACAGCTCATCAAACGATACAGAGAGGATCAAATGATACAGAGATGATCACATGATACAGAGATCATCAAGTGATACAGAGATAATCGAATGGTACAGAGATAATCAAATGATACAGAGATAATCAAATGATACAAAGATGATCAAATGATTCAGAGATAACCACATGATACAGAGATAATCAAATGATACAGACATAATCAAATGATACAGTTATAATCAAATGATACAGAGATAATCAAATTTCAAACAACCCTCCTTCATTAAAACAAAACACCAATGCATTATATCAAACACCACACATACGCACAAACAAGCACATTCAAGGAAGGGGTCTGGACTTTTTGTCTACATGTAAAATCACACACGTGTGAAAATACATTATAAGAAATAACCAACAAAGCACATGGAAAGAATTCGTATCTGAAAACAACAAAGAACAGCAACAGCAGCAGCAGCAACAACAACAAAACAACAACTACAACTATACAAGTGTGCAAAGACATTATAAGAAACAACAAACGAAACATATAGAAGGAATTCTTATCTGAAAACACCACGCGCCACCACCACTGACACCACCACCACCACCACCAGCAACAACAACAACAACAAAACAACAAACACCTTTCTTCAGGCACTGAAAATAGCAAAATTACAACGAAGGCATTTTTGGTAACGTTAACATTAACGATTGGCATATAATTTTGATTGGTAACATGCTGTTTAAGGACGAATACATAGCTAAATATGAATGAAGTATACATGACGATATAAGATGAAAGTTAATGGTGCTGTTTAACTCTTTAACTCCCATAGCCAACACAAATTGCATCCTGCTTTGTCAACTGTGACGGCAAAGCAAAAATTTAACCCTTTGACTCCCTCAGCCTATACAAATTGCATCCTGCTTTGTCAACCGTGACAGCAAAGCAAAAATTTAACCCTTTGACTCCCTCAGCCTATACAAATTGCATCCTACTTTGTCAACCATGACAGCAAAGCTAAAATTTAACCCTTTGACTCCCTCAGCCTATACAAATTGCATCCTGCTTTGTCAACCGTGACAGCAAAGCTAAAATTTAACCTTCGACTCCCTCACCATGCATGAAGCTGGTAGATAGTATGAGGGAGTCAAAGTGTTAATTTAATTTGTTTTGCTGGTGGTGGATAGGGTGCGGGAATCAAAGGGTTAAGATCTTTCGCTGCTTCTAAAAGTTTGGAGATTGCTCAAGAGGGATTCACCGCACTGGGACAACTCCATATGCGCTCCACCCAAATCTGCCAGCAAATGTCTGGCAGACTCCCTGAGCCTGCGCAAAACCTTATGCGTTGGCGAGATCTTGAAATGAGGAAGGGAAGAGTGATGGATATACGATTCACAAAGCTGACACCATCAGAATATTGGAAACATTAAGATGGGGAGCGAACGGGCCACTTTATAACGTTGCGGGCTGGGATTGAACTCGAGATATCAGATCTTGAATCCACGGCTTTATCGAAAGAACCAACCAGTCCACCATGCTGATCTTACCCTAACCCTAAACCTAACCCTAGGTCTTTATAGTAACATCATAATATTTATCATGACATGGTACTCGACCAACAGAGACAGGCTGACGATACCATACTGCATACGTGCAGTTTATTCTCCGGTATCATGTTTATTAGGCGTTTTTTTTCCCGTGTCAACGCATTTATCACAGGAGGAGGCAACGACAATCACTCCGCACAGGCCGGTGTACGCATCCGATATTTTTTACGTCCGAGAGATCGAATATAGTTCTATCTTCAAATTAATATTAAGGGACCTTCCGCTGCATGTATTGTTCTATATTTTATGTATGTTAGACAGAAGGAGGCCACGACAATCAATCCGCACAGGCCAGTGTACGCATCCGATATTTTTTACGTCCGAGAGATCGAATATAGTTCGATCTTCAAATGAATATTTAGGGACCTTCCGCTTCATATATTGTTTTACATTTTATGTATGTTAGATGTAATAACTAGTTTTATCGAAGGCTTTGCATTGTGATTCTTTTGCAATTTTGTCCTTGGTTTTTCGTTCCTCCCTAGTTGGACTAGTTGGTTGGTCATCTAGTCACAGAGAAAAAACAATCGTAAGGGTGAGGGTCTGGGATCGGGCTTAGCGTTAGGTCTAAGACCGATCATGTTCGTATCCTGACACAAAATCCAAGTGAGAGCTAAACTGCCACTTCACCGGTTAATACTTCACAGTTAAGCAGAGTCCGAAGATCCCACAAGAGGTGGGGGCAGAGATATTTCTCCCTTCCCCCTTCACTAGATCGTGAGTGGTGGACTGGATGAATGTCTCTCCATAACAAATGATAAACTGAGACCCTGCATGTGCGGGTTAAAGATCCCACGACATGAAAACAATTGGCAAAATTCTACAGAAAAGCAAAAAACTTTCCATGGATAAACAAACATTGGCACATACGGGGAGAAAAAAAAAACAGAAAAAAGGGTGGCGCCGTACAATGGCTACGTGTTTTACGCGAACCCAGTGCTGCTTTGTTCTCCTGTCTTTATCCCAATACTTGTGCGTTCGTGTCTGTGTGTGTGTGTGTGTGTGTGTGTGTGTGTGTGTGTGTGTGTGTGTGTGTGTGTGTGTGTGTAGTGTGTGTGTGTGTGTGTATGTGTGTGTGTGTTATGTGTGTGTGTTATGTGTGTGTGTGTTTGTTATGTGTGTTTGTTATGTGTGTGTGTTATGTGTGTGTGTGTGTGTTTATGTGTGTGCGTTATGTGTGTGTTATGTGTGTGTTATGTGTGTGTGTGTTATGTATGTGTGTTGTGTGTGTGTTTTATGTGTGTGTGTTATGTGTGTGTGTGTGTGTTATGTGTGTGTGTGCGTTATGTGTGTGTTTTGTGTTATGTATGTGTGTTATGTGTGTGTTTTATGTGTGTGTGTTTATGTGTGTGTGTGTGTGTTTATGTGTGTGTGTGTTATGTGTGTGTGTGTTATGTGTGTGCGTTATGTGTGTGTTATGTGTGTGTTTTGTGTGTGTTTTATGTGTATGTGTTATGTGTGTGTGTGTTATGTGTGTATGTGTTATTGTGTGTTATGCGTGTGTGTGTGTGTGTGTGTGTGGTGTGTGTGTGTGTGTGTGTGTTATGTGTGTATGCATAAGTGTTGTGTGCGTATGTGTTATGCGTGTGTGTGTTGTGAGGGTATGTCAACATGGATTTTTGTTCAATACGATCATGTTTCGGTGATTTAGTTACTTGAATGCATATAGAACGTAGAAACTATTAATAACTTTGAGCAAGAGTTGTGGTTTGGAATGATTACTGGTCCAACTCAGTAACAAAACAATTACAGGTCTGAATGAACAGGTTCATTGTTATCTGCTCTTAAAATATAGATAGATAGATAGATAGATAGATAGATAGATAGACAGACAGGTAGGTAAGTAGGTAGGTAATGTAGGCAGGTAGGTAGGTAGGTAGATAGATAGATAAGTATGTAGGTAGATTAGGTAGGTAGGTAGGTAGATAGGTAGGTAGATGGGTAGGTAGGTAGATAGATAGGTAGATAAATAGATAGACAGAGAGACATATGGATATACAAATAGATAGTTAGAGAGACAGACAAATAGATAGATAGGTAGGTAGGTAGGCAGGCAGATAGGTAGGTAGGTATGTAGACAGATAGACAGACAGACAGACAGATAGATAGATAGATAGATAGATAGATAGACAGATAGATGGATAGATAGACAGACAGACAGACAGATAGATAGATAGATAGATAGATAGATAGTTAAATAGATAGAGATAATGTATATGTATATATATGTATTGAGAGAGAGAGAGAGAGCGCGAGAGCGCGAGAGAGAGAGAGAGAGTGGAGAGAGAGAGAGAGAGAGACAGACAGACAGACAGACAGACAGAAAGACAGATACAGAGACTGAAATAGAGAGAGAGAGAGACAGACAGACAAACAGAGAGACAGAGACTGAAATCGAGACAAAGAGAGAGAGAGAGAGAGAGAGAGAGAGACAGAAAGACAGACAGACAGACAGACAGAGCGAGAGACAGAGACAGAGACAGAGAAACAACAACAACAAAAACATTTATGTGCATATACCAATACCCTACGAAAAAAGTCAAAAACTAAGAAACGAAAGAAGAAAGAAAAAAGGAGAGAGAAAGAGAGAGGAAGGGAGACAGGGAGAGAGAGAGAGATAGAGAGAGAGAGAGAGAGAAAAGAGAGAGAGAGAGGCAAAATTCTTGTATCTGTATATCTATCTGAGGTATCCTCGTGTTAGCTCAGATACCTGCATGCACCTTGTTCTGGTGGGCTGACCCACACTGCTAAAGCCGCAAGCACTTGCTTAGTGGTCCTCCAGTGGATTACCACCCCCTGTGGACACTAAGAAATGAGACAATGGAAAAAAAAAGGAAGAAAAAAAAAGAAAAAATAAGAAAGAAAAAAGAGCCCAGGAAGACCAACAAGACAAAAAGTGTCAGTTACAGCGAGAAGAAGAACATCATCAGATCACTCCTTAAAATACCCTCCGACTCCCGCACCCTGTCCACCAGCATCCTGCATGGTCAACCATGCCATCAAAACAAAAACTTAACCCTTTGACTCCACCCCCTGTGGAAACTGGTGGATAGGGAGAGGGATCAAAAGGTCAATTTTTTGCAGTTGGTGGAAGGGGTACGGGAGTCATAACGTTATTGTAAAACTAGAAGGGAGAGAATACCGTGAACTGGTGCAGCCTCCTTAAAGGAATATCACAGCACAGTCCTGTCCCTTTAATTAATCGTTTCACGAGTTACTACAACTGATAGTGCTGTATCAGATGATGTTGGAGACCGATAATCACATTCACGATGACGACAGACCTGCGTCATACTTCAACACGCACGCCTGTTTTCTAGTGTTTTGAAAGTTTGAGATGAAATTCTAAATGATTAACAGAGTGGTGATGAAGACTTTGGAGGACCAAAATGACAGCGATTCTGACGAAGGAGAGATAGACAACAACTGGTACGAAAGGACGCTTCAACAACTGACAAGAAAGGAAAGATTATATGAAACTATCAATAGTATTGGTAACAGAAAAAAATTATGAATAAAATATACAATCACATTACATTGAAAACAATGTTATCTGTTTGAATTTAACAAAGAAAACTGGACATCCTATCACGAAAAAAAATCTAACAAACACACAAAGACATAAAGAAACCAACAAAGAAGCACAAAGAAAGAAAGAAAGAAAGAATGAAAGAAAGAAAGAAACAAACAAACAAGCAGCAGTATTTCTTTTCTAACACAGTAAGAAACACGCAAACAAACAAACAAAGGACCAAACAAGCAGCATTATTTCTCGTCTAACATGACTTTTTTTTCTTCCTTTAGATGTGCAAAACCATGTATGAACTGGTGCGTGAGTGAGTGAGTGAGTGAGTGAGTGTGTGTGTGTGTGTGTGTGTGTGTGTGTGTGTGTGTGTGTGTGTGTGTGTGTGTGTGTGTGTGTGTGTGTGTGTGTGTGTGTGTGTGTGTGTGTGGATGGATGGTTAAGACAGTAATCATAACGTCACGAATATGACATAACATAGCTCACTTTATACAATCATGCAATAAAAATGACGTGACTAGTTGTATAAATAGTGGTCGCATCACTACCGTCATGTAAAACAAATGACATTGCTATAATTGTAGTAGAAATGACGTTGATACAATGACGTATTGGAGGTGATATGGATTATAATGACGTAGTAGACATGACGTTGTTACGTGTAAGGAAAAGGCAGCAAATACAGAACACTACCACTGCAACAATGACGCAATAGAATGACCTTGCTACAATAGCATCATAGATGTGAGCTTACCACGTGACGAATTGGGACGATGTCACTACAATAACTGAAATAAACAAAACCACGTCAAGTGCTACAATGACTGAGTAGAAACGACGTTAACCCTTTTTTTTGACTCCTGCACCCTATCCACCAACTGCAAAACTTAACCCTTTGACTCCTTCACCCTATCCACCAACTTCCTGCGGGAAGCTGGTGGATAGGATGAGGGAGTCAAAGGGTTAAGTTTTTGCTTTGATATCATGGTTGGTAATGCGGGATGCTGGTGGACAGGGTGCAGGAGCCAAAGGGTTAAACAAACAAACAAACAAACAAACAAACAAACAAACAAACAAGCAAACAAACAACAGACATGACATAACAACAACACTGAAGAAGGAAGGATGCAGACGTCACAATACGATTAGAGCGGGTATAGACGACGTTACTACACTTGATAACGTATTATTGGATTACATGTATATTACAGTACTGATGACGTTGCTAAAAAAAAAAAGTGCTAAAATGATGTAATACAAAATGTCCATCACTCCCAGTGACGTAGTAAGGACGATACTACTCCATGGGCGAGTAGGGGCATGTTTTCAACACGCTAGCTTCCTAGCGAGTAAGTGGCGAGATAGCGAGAGGCGAGGGCGAGGAAAACATGTGTGCTATGAAACGAACACACGAGGCGGAAGCAGATTTTTTTTTAGCAAATGTACAGCGCTTACTTCACAACAGAAGTCGTCATCAAACACAAAAGCGATATGCACTGCCGTGTCATCTTGCCTCGCTGGCAAGATCGTCTAGCATCTACCTAGCCTTGCCTAGCGAATATCTACCTAGCCATGCTTGCAGCTAGGTGGAACAAAAGAAACGCTCCTATCTAGCACACACACCTCGTGAAAACCTCGCCCAGCTAGCCTGTTACATAGAACCCAGAAATAAAGTGGTAGGACAAGAAAAATAATAAAAAGAGAGAAAGAGAGAAAGAAAGAAGAGAGAGAGAGAGAGAGAGAGAGAGAGACAGAGAGAGACAGAGAGAGAGAGAGAGAGAGAGAGGAGAGAGAGAGAGAGAGAGAGAGAGAGAGAGAGAGAGAGAGAGAGAGAGAGAGAGAGAGAGAATAAAAAATCACGGAAAAAAGTCGCAGGGAAAAAATCATTGTAAAAACTCACAAAAATTCGCAGAGAAACGTCACAGAAAAAAAGTCATGGAAAAAAATCACATGAAAAAAGTCACGGAGAAAAAGTCACAGTAATAAAAAGTCAGGTAAATAAAGTCACAGCTTTGAGCAACTGCTCTTTACAGTCTTTCTCGATGGATGATACCCTCTCCCTCATCTCCAATACTGTCGCCTTTACTGTCTTACCCGACTCCCCCTCTGTGAAGAAGTCTTCCAGGCGTTTGTTGATAGCCGTGCAGAAATAAACTTGGGACTGCCATCACAGACTTTGAAGATGTTCTTAGGGCCGTAACAGTCGCGTTTGGAAGACACGTGAAATGCAGAGGCTGTTTTTTTCCACCTGACCTAAATCAACGTGGATGAACATTCAAGACATGCTTTGGACCCGGTACACAACTCATCAAGACTTCCGTCTGTTTGATAACACAGTTGACGTGGGAGAGATATATGAAAGTATTCTGACTTTTCAACCTGTAGCTTGTGACTTTTTTCCCCATGTGACTTGTTTTCTGTGACTTTATTTCCGTGACTTCTTTTCCTGTGACTTCCCCACCCCCACCCCCCACCCTAGAGTCGCCAGAAATGGGCTCCAGGGCTCTGCGTGACGTGTCAGTGAGGATGACGTGTCCAACACGAAACGTCATGGCTACAGCTGTCCCATGGCCCGGGCGTTCTTCACCTCTCGCCATAACTGGCATATCGCGCAAGGGCTACAGAAGGCCGCCATGCAGCAATCGTCACAAATGGAGCCCTGAAACACATAACCTTACCATGAAGCAATCGTCACAAATGGACACCCTGAAACACATAACCATACTATGGAGCAATCGTCACAAATGGAGCCCTGAAACACATAACCATACCATGCAGCAATCGTCACAAATGGAGCCCTGAAACACATAACCATACCATGCAGCAATCGTCACAAATGGACACCTTGAAACACATAACCATACCATGGAGCAATCGTCACAAACGGAGCCCTGAAACACATAACCATACCATGCAGCAATCGTCACAAATGGACACCCTGAAACATAACCATACCATGGAGCAATCGTCACAAACGGAGCCCTGAAACACATAACCATACCATGCAGCAATCGTCACAAATGGACACCCTGAAACACATAACCATACCATGGAGCAATCGTCACAAATGGACACCCTGAAACATATAACCATACTATGCAGCAATCGTCACAAATGGACACCTTGAAACATAACCATACCATGCAGCAATTGTCAGGGCGAAGACCCACTATAGGGGCTTTCCCGGCAGAGCAGAGGACGATGGGCAACTATAGGGGCTCTCCCGGGTGAGCAGAACGCGAGGACCCACTATAGAGGCTTACCTGGCAAAGCAGAGGATGATAGGCCACTATTCGGGCTTTTCCGGCAGAGCAAAGCGCGATGACCATTATAGGGGCTTTCCTGGCAGAGCAGAGCGCGATGACCCGCTATAGAGGCTTTCCCGGGAGAGCAGAGGACGATGGGCCACTATAGGTGCTTTCCCGGCAGAGCAGAGGACGATGGGCCACTATAGGGGCTTTCCCGGCAGAACAGAGGAGATGGGCCACTGTAAGGGCTTTCCTGGCAGAGCAGAGGACGATGGGCCACTATAGGTGCTTTCCCGACAGAGCAGAGGGCGGTGCGCCATTATGGGGGCTTACCCGGCAGGGCAGAGCAGAGCGCCATGACCCATTACAGGGTTTTTCCCGGCAGAGCAGAGCGCGATGGGCCACTATAGGGACTTCCCTAACAGAGCAGAGCACAATGGCCCAATATAGGGGCTTTCCCGGCACAGCACAGCGCGATGATCCCCTATAGGGGCTTTCCCAGCAGAGCATAGCGTGATGGGCCACTATAGGGGCTTTTCCAGGAGAGCACTATGGGCCATGTTAGGGGCTTTCCCGGCAGAACACAGCGCGATGGGCCACTGTAGGGGCTTTCCTGGCAGAGCAGAGCGTGGTGGGCCTCGTTAGGGGCTTTCCAGGCTGAGCGCGATGGGCCACTATAGTGGCTTTCCTGGAAGAGCAGAGCTCCAAGGGCTACAATAGGGGCTTTCCCAGAAGAGTGTTTAGGGCCACTATAGGGACTTTCCCAGCAGAGCAGAGCGCAATGGGCCACTATAGGGACTTTCCAGCAGAGCAGAGCGCAATGGGCCACTATAGGGGCTTTCCCGGCAGAGAAGAGCGTGATGGGCCATTGTAGGGGCTTTTCCAGAAGAGTAGAGCCTGATGACCTACTATAGGGGATTTCCCGGTAGAGCAAAGGACGATGGGCCACTATAGGGGCTTTCCTGGCAGAGCAGAGCGCGATGGGCCACTACAAGGGCTTTCCTGGCAGAGCAGAGGATGACGGGCCACTATAGGGGCTTTCAGGCAGAGCATAGCGCGATGGGCCACTATGAGGGCTTTTATGGCAGAGCGCAGTGTGCCACTGTAGGGGCTCTCCCGGAAGAGCAGAGCTCCAAGGGCTACTATACGGGCTTTCCCGGAAGAGCGATAAGGGCCATTATAGGGGCTTTCCTGGCAGGGCATAGCGCAATGGGGCACTATAGGGTTTTCCCTGCAGAGCAGAGCGTGATGACCCACTATAGGGGCTTTCCAGACACAGCAGAGCGCGATGGCCCACTATAGGGGCTTTCCTGACGCAGCAGAGCGCAAGGACCCTCTATAGGGAATTTCCGACAGAGCAGAGGATGATGGGCCACAATAGGGGCTTTCCAGGCAGAACAGAGAATGATGGGCCACTATAGGGGCTTTCCGGCAGAGAAGAGGACGTTGGGCCACTATAGGGGCTTTCCCGGCAGAGAAGAGGACGTTGGGCCACTATAGGGGCTTTCCCGGCAGAGAAGAGGACGTTGGGCCACTATAGGGGTTCCGGCAGAGAATAGGACGATGGGCACTATAGGGGCTTTCCCAGCAGAGAAGAGGATGTTGGGCCACTATAGGGGCTTTCCCGCAGAGAAGAGGACGATGGGCCACTATAGGGGCTTTCCGGCAGAGAAGAGGACGTTGGGCCACTATAGGGGCTTTCCCGGCATGTCTGTAATCTTGATTAGCTAGAGCAGTTCGAAATAAGGACCAGTCAGCACGCTTGTAATTATATTTTGGAATAATTTCAGGAGAGCTGTCTTTCATCCTGATGTTTTTGTCAGTTATGGTTATGATGATAGGTAGGTGATCGCTTCCCAAAGTGTCTCTGTGAGTTTCCCAGGTACAGGATGGTACTAATTCTGGTGAGATTAGAGACAAATCGATGGCTGTCGCCCTGTGTTTGGAAACATCAGGGATCCTAGTGACACTACCATCATTTAGAAGGTAAAGCGAACTATCAACGATATTTTCTACCAAACGATTGCTCGTAACAGTAGAACAGTTCTTCTCCCAAAATGGGGAGTGGGAATTAAAGTCTCCACCTATTAGCCATTTACCACGCTGCTGATCTTGGATAGTGCGCAGCCATTCTGTGTTGTGGTCATTTGGACCTGTTGGCAGGTAGACTGACAAAACGTTAATGTTTAAAGAATTGCTTAATTGGACAGTGGCAGCACAAGCATGCAAATCTTCGCTTGATTTCAAAACTGGGGAAGTAAGTAAGCAGTATTGTAACTCTTTGAGTATATATATCGCGGTGGATACCTTCTTCCCATGATTCCCACATTCATAGACTGGAGGATAATAATAATTGGGGAAATTGGGAAGCTTGGTAGCGACAACATTCATCGACTGTAGAATCAAAATTTCACACCTATTTGATGCTAGGAAATGCTCCAAGTAAGCCGAATTGGTGGAAAGGGATCTACAATTCCATTGCAAAAACTTGACTTGGGATTGTTGTGGCATTGCTGATATTGGTTAATCTCCAACTTTCTATTAACTGTTATTTTTGGTCGATAATAATGAATACTTTGATTTTCTGTGTCCAGGAGAACTGGACAGAAAGAAAATTACGTAATTACTTAGACTACAAAGTAAAGAAAACAAAATTGTAGCAAAATCAATAAAAAGAAAATTACATAGTCCAACGTACGAATAACTTATAAAGGTGATAATAGATTACAAGGGATAACAAATAACCAAAAATCAAAATAATGTCATTCACGTCTTCAAATGTACAGAGTGTATAGTCTGACCGAGTCTTGATAGTCGGACTAAAACCTAGTTATTGTTTATTTTCAGCAGAAGAAATGTCAGAGATGACGAGGAAAAAGTCCTGTGACATGAACATTAAGTATTGTATATGTAATACTATTATTTCAAAACATATTATACGGCCACCATGGTGTGTAGTTGTCAAAAGGGTGGTACTGTCCTCTGGAGAATCTGGAAGGGTGTAGCTGTGATGATCTTGATCTTGATGTTCTCCTTGGAGTCTCCCAAAATAGGTCTCGAATGTGTCTTCCAAGATTTCCTGCAATGATGCTACTTCCTCTGGTGGTGGGGTGAATGTCGTCTTTTAGAAATTGTTGAGTGGTACGAAGGTTCTCATGTGATACAAAAGAAATATTTTTCATATCAACAAGTTCAGCAGATAGGAAAGCGTTTGAACAGGTTTCGTTGAACCTCCATTCGGGCCTGCCGTACAGGGGCAACCTTACTAACGACTAGTTTAGATTTTGGATGTTCTTGTGCTATTTGTTTTATGCCTGAAGCGAGATGTTTAGTTGTTGCAGGGAGATCTTTGCTGTTCAATTCATGCACACCACAGTGAAAAACAATACAGTCTGCTGAATCATCAAATTTGGAAAAGGCCATATCTAATGAGCTTTTAATGTTATGAGGGTCGTTCACAGGGCACGAGACTCCTTCAAAACCGTAAGATCGTCCCAGTCTTCTTGAGTTGACACCCTTCAACACAGAGTCGTGGACATTGAGAACGTACGGAAGATCGTGGGTCTTTTTATGTTGTTTTGAAATATTTTCAGAACGGGATGGTGTAGGCCTATGTTTGGGAAGCGAAATGACGTCTTTAGTTGGTATGACGTCATGACGTTGTTCTTTCTTGTTTTTTATTTTATTTTCAGGCACTTTTGTTGCTTGCTGTTTAATTTTGCTGCTGGGTTTTGGTGCCTTGAGGTTTCGGGTCTGTTTGTCGTCCTGCTTGCTTGTGTGGTTTTGTTTCAGTGCCTCAGCGTAGGTGGGATGTGTGTCATGTAGATCCGTCTGTGTGTGACAGTTACGGGTTGTCATGGTGATGTTCTTTTTTTGCTGGTTAGTGAGTAGAGTAAGGACCGTCTTTTCCAGAGAATTGACTTGGTCCCGCAGAGCCAGTATGATGTTTTTTAGTTCTGCCGTACTCACGCAGTCCGCCGAGCTGGGAAGAGGCGCTGTGCAGGTTGTCCCACACTGCGTGTCAGTGGGAGTCGTGGTCGGTGCACCAGATGTAGCGTTAGGCCTAGCGTCAGACTCAGCGACTGTCGATTTCGGGTCCTTTTCCGTCTCTGCTCCCGCGGCACTGGACGATATCTTCTCTCCATCAGCCTTGCCCTCTGATGCGTCTTCTTGTTTCTTTTGGGC
>JAPXFY010004486.1:12500-17844 GCA_030674185.1 Monoplex corrugatus | reverse complement strand
CCTGTTTGTAATAATAATAATTAATAATAATTACAATATTTATATAGCGCAAAATCTTGATAAAATCAAATCTAAGCGCTGAAGCAGACACACACGTAAGCACGCACGCACGCACACACACGCACGCACACACACACACACACACACACACACACACACACACACGCATGGCTATAAATGGGGAGAAAGAATAAAAGCAATAAAAGCAAGAATAAAAGCAATGGAAAATTATAGAGAGCATAGCATATACAATTATATATTATAACCATGTGATTCCCTCCGAGCGGAGACAGGCTGCAGAGGGGGGGGGGGGGGGGTTGAGTGAGGTTAGGATTTTATGCGGAGGAGAAAAGGTGAGTTTTGAGAGCGGACTTGAAGGAGACAAAAGTAGGTTGCTGACGGACTGAGAGAGGAAGTTTGTTCCAGGAGAGTGGACCAGAAACAGAGAAGGCTCGTGGACCATAGGTATTGAGCTTAGTGCGTGGAAAGCGAAAAGTCAGAGGATCGGAGGCAGAGCGGAGGGTACGTGAGGGAAGATAGATCTCAAGTAGGCTTGACAGGTAATCGGGGGCTGCGTTATTGAGGCTTTTGTAGCACATGGTGTCTAGTTTGTACTGTATAGCGCTTTGATACAGGGAGCCAGTGAAGTTGTGCCAGGAGAGGAGATATGTGGTCAGCTTTTTTCTTTTTGAGTACAAGGCGTACAGCATTGTTTTGAATGCGCTGTAGGATGTGAATGGTGGAGGCAGGAAGACCAGACAGGAGTGAATTGCAATAGTCAATGCGAGACATTATGAAGGAGAGAACGAGTTTTGCAGTTGTTTCGACAGAGAGATACTTCCTGATCAGCCTTATACGATGGAGATGATAGTAGCAGGATCTGGCAGTTTGAGAAACAAAGTTGTTCATGGAGAGGGTAGAGTCAATGCAGACACCAAGGTTTTTAGCTGAATCAGAAATTGGGACTGATGTGTTACATAATGGGAGAGAAAAAGGAGGCAGCTGAGAAAGTTTCTGACGGGTGCCAATGAGGATAGCTTCTGTTTTGTCGTCATTAAGCTGAAGTCTATTGTGTGTCATCCAGTTCTTAATGTCCGAGTAACACTCAGTGGTGCGAGTCAACAGGCGCTGTATATTATCAGGCGAGTCACTGTCTTGAAGTTGGGTGTCATCAGCATAGAAGTGGTGTTTTATAGAATGGGAGTTGATGATGGTGGACAGGGGGGAGGTGTAAAGAGTGAACAGAACAGGGCCAAGGACAGATCCTTGTGGAACACCACAGGTCAGGTATGCAGGTTGAGAGTAAGTGCCATTGATGAGAACGGTTTGTTTTCTGTTGGATAGGTATGAAGTGAACCAAGACAGAGCAATGTCAGAGATGCCAAAAGTATGATGAAGTCTAGAAAGGAGAATACCATGATCAATGGTATCAAAGGCTGCAGACAGATCAAGGAGTGTGAGGAGAGAGACTTTGCCAGTATCAGTTGCAAGGAGGAGATTGTTGAGAATGTGTAGTAGGGCAGTTTCAGTGCTATGGCACTGGCGGTAGGCTGACTGGAAAGGATTGAGGAGATTGTTGGCAGACAGGTGAGAGTTCAGCTGGTTGAGGACGACTTTTTCAAGGAGTTTTGACAAGAAAGAGAGATTAGAGATAGGCCGGTAATTTTTCAGTTCATTTGGATCTAAATTGTGTTTCTTGAGAAGAGGGTGAACAATAGCAGACTTGAAAGAATCAGGGACAGTTCCAGTTTGAAGAGAAGTGTTGATGATGTCAGTGATGAATGGGAGGAGAGTAGGGAGACAGTCGGTGCAGGTCCTCATTTTCAACCTGTTTGTACTTTATATGCAGGTCCTCATTTTCAACCTGTTTGTACTTTATATTGAGGTCCTCATTTTCAACCTGTTTGTACTTTATATGCAGGTCCTCATTTTCAACCTGTTTGTACTTTATATGCAGGTCCTCATTTTCAACCTGTTTGTACTTTATATGCAGGTCCTCATTTTCAACCTGTTTGTACTTTATATGCAAGTCCTCATTTTCAACCTGTTTGTACTTTATATTCAGGTCCTCATTTTCAACCTGTTTGTACTTTATATGCAGGTCCTCATTTTCAACCTGTTTGTACTTTATATGCAGGTCCTCATTTTCAACCTGTTTGTACTTTATATGCAAGTCCTCATTTTCAACCTGTTTGTACTTTATATTCAGGTCCTCATTTTCAACCTGTTTGTACTTTATATGCAGGTCCTCATTTTCAACCTGTTTGCACTTTATATTCAGGTCCTCATTTTCAACCTGTTTGTACTTTATATGCAGGTCCTCATTTTCAACCTGTTTGTACTTTATATGCAGGTCCTCATTTTCAACCTGTTTGTACTTTATATGCAAGTCCTCATTTTCAACCTGTTTGTACTTTATATGCAGGTCCTCATTTTCAACCTGTTTGTACTTTATATGCAAGTCCTCATTTTCAACCTGTTTGTACTTTATATGCAGGTCCTCATTTTCAACCTGTTTGTACTTTATATGCAGGTCCTCATTTTCAACCTGTTTGTACTTTATATGCAGGTCCTCATTTTCAACCTGTTTGTACTTTATATGCAAGTCCTCATTTTCAACCTGTTTGTACTTTATATGCAGGTCCTCATTTTCAACCTGTTTGTACTTTATATGCAGGTCCTCATTTTCAACCTGTTTGTACTTTATATTGAGGTCCTCATTTTCAACCTGTTTGTACTTTATATTGAGGTCCTGATTTTCAACCGGTTTGTACTTTATATGCAGGTCCTCATTTTCAACCTGTTTGTACTTTATATGCAGGTCCTCATTTTCAACCTGTTTGTACTTTATATGCAGGTCCTCATTTTCAACCTGTTTGTACTTTATATGCAGGTCCTCATTTTCAACCTGTTTGTACTTTATATGCAAGTCCTCATTTTCAACCTGTTTGTACTTTATATGCAGGTCCTCATTTTCAACCTGTTTGTACTTTATATGCAAGTCCTCATTTTCAACCTGTTTGTACTTTATATGCAGGTCCTCATTTTCAACCTGTTTGTACTTTATATGCAGGTCCTCATTTTCAACCTGTTTGTACTTTATATGCAGGTCCTCATTTTCAACCTGTTTGTACTTTATATGCAAGTCCTCATTTTCAACCTGTTTGTACTTTATATGCAGGTCCTCATTTTCAACCTGTTTGTACTTTATATGCAGGTCCTCATTTTCAACCTGTTTGTACTTTATATTGAGGTCCTCATTTTCAACCTGTTTGTACTTTATATGCAGTTCCTCATTTTCAACCTGTTTGTACTTTATATGCAGGTCCTCATTTTCAACCGGTTTGTACTTTATATGCAGGTCCTCATTTTCAACCTGTTCCTGTTCGTATTCAGGGCTTCATTCTCAACTTGTTTCTACTAGTATTCAGGTCCTCATTTTCGACCTGTTTCTGTTAATTTCACAGAATCATTTTCTTTCGTCTATCGATTGCGTTTGACACACAGCTTGACAAGTTATGCTTGTGCTGTTTGTTCTTTTACTTTGAGTAACATGCGAGCGATTCTAACAGTATTCTCGCTGATTACAATAACCCTTTGACTCCCGCACCCCGTCTACCAGCATTCCGCAATGTCAGTCATGACAGCAAAGCAAAAACTTAACCGCTCATCTCCCTCACCCTATCCACCAAAGGGTTAAGCATGTTAAGTCTTAGGTCTGTGTTGATAGGACAGTTAAGTCTTAGGTCTGTATTGATAGGACAGTTAAGTCTTAGGTCTGTGTTGATAGGACAGTTAAGTCTTAGGACTGTATTGATAGGACAATTAAGTCTTAGGTCTGTATTGATAGGACAATTAAGTCTTAGGTCTGTATTGATAGGACAATTAAGTCTTAGGTCTGTATTGATAGGACAGTTAAGTCTTAGGTCTGTGTTGATAGGACAATTAAGTCTTAGGTCTGTATTGATAGGACAGTTAAGTCTTAGGTCTGTATTGACAAGACAATTAAGTCTTGGATCTGTGTTGATAGGACAATTAAGTCTTAGGTCTGTATTGACAGGACAATTAAGTCTTAGGTCTGTATTGACAGGACAATTAAGTCTTAGGTCTGTGTTGATAGGACAATTAAGTCTTAAGTCTGTATTGACAGGACAATTAAGTCTTAGGTCTGTATTGACAGGACAATTAAGTCTTAGGTCTGTATTGATAGGACAATTAAGTCTTAGGTCTGTATTGACAGGACAATTAAGTCTTAGGTCTGTGTTGATAGGACAATTAAGTCTTAAGTCTGTATTGACAGGACAATTAAGTCTTAGGTCTGTATTGACAGGACAATTAAGTCTTAGGTCTGTGTTGATAGGACAATTAAGTCTTAAGTCTGTATTGACAGGACAATTAAGTCTTAAGTCTGTATTGACAGGACAATTAAGTCTTAGGTCTGTATTGATAGGACAATTAAGTCTTATATCTGTATTGATAGGGCAATCTACTTTTTTCGGCTTGCATTATGCAAAATGATAAACTCTTACTTGTTCAGATTAACTGTATCGATGTAACGTGCTTTTAACCCTTTGACTCCTGCACCCTATCCAACAACTGCAAAAACTTAACCCTTTCACTCCCTCACCCTTATTCTCCAGCTTTCTGCAGGTAGCTGGTGGATAGGGTGAGGTAGTCAAAGGGTTAAGTTTTTGCTTTGCTGGCATGATTGACTGTGCAGGATGCTGATGAAGAGGGTGTGGGAGTCAAACGATTAAGCGGAAATACACTGACTTTTACGTCAGCAATGTCAACTCTAAAACACAACAGTTATCAATATCTCAAACATTTTATTCTTCTCTTTCAGAAACTGTTTCAAACAACCTTTAGTTCTCGCATCTGTTGCGATCTTAATCTGCGATGGTCCAGTCATAAATGTGTGAATCAAAATCTTCGTTTTAAAACCTCCAAGGACATTTTAATATCCACCACACCTCGCTGAGGCCATACACTATTAAATCCAATATCACATAAGATTTTCCTTCTTTCTGATAACAACCAACGCTTGTTCCTAGTTCTGACTAATTCTAGCTTTGTGTGATAATCGTTCATAATCTCGATTTGTAACAGTTTGAGGTGGTATCTTCTATATACAGCACCAGTGTGTGCATACGGTATCTTCTGTATACAGCACCAGTGTGTGTGCATACGGTATCTTCTGTATACAGCACCAGTGTGTGTGCATACGGTATCTTCTGTATACAGCACCAGTGTGTGTGCATACGGTATTTTCTGTATACAGCACCAGTGTGTGCATACGGTATCTTCTGTATACAGCACAAGTGTGTGTGCATATGGTATCTTC